>JAUOBX010617302.1:0-12172 GCA_032360705.1 Eupentacta quinquesemita | reverse complement strand
AGATTGTGCGTTCGAGACCCGTTTGAAGCGCTCCTCCTGTCAACCCATCAGTAAAATGGGGACCCATGGGGAGCTAGAGTACAAAGGGGGCAGATAAATATACTGCTGCCCATACTCTCTGTGATTATCGGAGGGCGTACCTGGTTTCAATGAGGGGGAATAATGCTGTGAAGCGCCTTGAACAGTCGTTAGCTGGATGTGTGCGCCATATAAGACGCAGCATAATAAGCAGTAGGAGCCATGAACTATTCAGATAATGGGTTCGAATCTATACTATGCATAGATGATTTTTGTCAAGTTCAGCCTTTCAAAATTGCATCATCATTGTGACCAAGGTTCATCATGATCGATCGAAGGATGCAGGAGGAGTACCTAATGTATATATTCAATAATTGATAGGTTGATTCCCCAGCTTGTTAGAGATTGTGTTCCGTCTCAAAATATCGATTGATGACGTCACATAATATGAGACTCCATTCTGCTGACCTGATTTCCTATCCAGCAATATATTGGCCGGTATCGAATCGGTTATATTGTCACTATGATAAGAGAGTGTGAAATTTGTTCAGTTGTAGTGTGGGACGACTGTTTTGCAAACAGACCCGTCAATTAGTCATGCGGGTGGACAAGGGTTCAAATCTATACTACCGTATGCATAGATGATCTTCAACAGTTTAGCCTTTCAAAATGGCATCATCATCATTGTGACCAAGTTTCGTCATGATCAATCAAAGTATGCAGGGGTACTTAATGTATTTATCCAATATTGGATAGGTTGAATCTCAGCCTCTTAAGCATGCCCAACACACAATGATGAGTAACAAGGAGAATTTGAGTTCAGTATTTTTTTTTAATGTAATTCATTATGAATTGATCAAATTGAAGTACTTTAATCATAATTTCATTATTTCTATACATGTTTCAACAAATCAACCAGCTATTGCACTTAATGAAGATACTTGACGTTGCATGTCCTAACATGGTGATTGATTCCATTCAGAGTGTAATGGACATGTAAACTGACTTTAGGCCTCCGGATAATTTCCATCAGTATAATGTGTTGACCAAGAGCTCAGAGCAGCTCACCTGTCAATTCACATCAGTTTAATGCATTATGAGTGGGGAAGTTGTTCAATTCATATGCCCCTCAAAGTGACTATTTAGGCCAAAATTGACCCAAGATGAACTTTGAACACCTCATTTGTACCATAATACTGACCAACTCTCATGGTCACCTGGTCTATTCCATGGGAGCACAAGCTGGTGGGCAGAACAAGCAAAATGGCCAAACTTGACCTTTGACCTCAAATTTATGAGGTCAAATTCATGAGGTCAAATTCATTCTATGTGAAATCGGTCAGTGATCATCCAATTCATTCTTTGGGAGGAGAAGCATTTCATCATATTTCCCTCAAAAAGTGTGAAATTTTCCCAAAGGTGACCTGTGACCACTATCTAGTTCCTAAACACCTGGTATCTAGCATTCCGTGTAATACTAACTGAATTTTGTGATCATCTCGTTTATGTAGGAATAGAAACATATTGTGTATTATCATGAAATGGCCTAAATTGGATACCAGATTACCTTGGTTGGACCTTCAATTCTCCCATATCCTAGATGACCTATCAGTCATCATTATCCCTAAAAGGGTGTAGGAGAAGTAGCAATATTAACAGACATTCATAGATAGACATGAATATTCACAATAGCTCATCCATCCATATAGCTAGGGCAAGTTGATAATTATGATAGTGAATACTCATTCGGCACCTGTATCTTCGGGGAACGGGGGGCTCATTGCGCCCTGCAAGAACATGACGCTCCCAGTCAAATCAGAAAAGTGATGAATCACAATGCTGAAGGACACCACAAGGGTCAATCTCAATCATCATCAAAGCTCATACCATGGAGGAACAAACCCCATCTCTGTGCAACTCACCCATCCATAAAGCTAGGGCAAGCTCATAATTATAATGATGATTAGTTTTTCGGCAACCTGCCATTTAGGGGAACGGAGGGGGCTCATTGCGCCCTGCAAGAACATGAGGCTCCCGGTCAAACCAGAAAAGTGATGAATCACAATGTTGGAGGACACCACAAGGGTCAGTCTCAATCATCATCAAAGCTCATACATGAGGGAACGAACCTCATCTCTGTGCAACGATCTGTTGCAAAGTAGAACCTTTGAGTCCTTTAAGCCAGAAAGGTTGTAAATTAGGATGTTATACTCTTATTTTAACTACTGACTTCCTCCCCCTCTTGTTCCCAGCTGAGACCTGCAGTACGAGTGTCTCTGAGGACGGTGGTGATCCTCTTAAGTGTCCGAGAGGATACGTCTGCTACATCCGTGATATTGGCGACGAAGAGAATGGAATTCCCAACAGTGGCATCTGCATCAGAGAATGAGGAGAGATAACAAATTATATGAGGTTATGGACATAAAGAGGCTGGACAGGTCAAACAAAATGGCCGAAGCTAACCCTAGATGACCTTTGACCCCAAATGCTTGAACACCCCATATGTAATATGACCCCAATGATAATACTGGTCAGCCACTATGATAATATAATTCAGACTGTACGAGGAGAAGCGTTCCGGCCATATGACTCTCACAATTACCATTTCGGATCAAATTTGATCTCAAGATGACCGTCGACCTCAAATTCCTGAACAACCCATATGTGGCAAAGATACGGCGGCTACATCTGCAATATCGGCAGCGAGGAATACCCAACATCGGTATTTGCATCGTGTATGAGGATCGAAGATGATATGTTAGGTGAGCGACAAAAAAGACTCGAGTCGAGTTGAGAGATTTGGAATGGACTGCTCAAGATGTATATATCGAACATTTGGAGCGAGAGGTTCTGAAAAATAGGATTGTCCTCTGTTTTCCTTCAACAAAGTGATGTGTGGATTAGCGAACCCATAACTGCCCTACGATGTATCGAAGGCAACCCCAATTCACGAGAGGAAGGAACGAAGATGAACAAGGAAGGGAGGACACTGACTGGCAGAGCAAGAGACTGATCAGGGCGACCATGCACAGGCCCTGATGAAGTCCTCGGAAGAAGCAGCCACAGATTGGAGAGCTTGAAATAGTGATGAAGACTGGTGAAAAAAGAGAAGCCGAAGAGCATCGAACATCACTGAAGGCACCTGTAAGATCAGCAGTGATATTCCCTTGGATGGCAAACAAGAATGGCCTACCACCTACATGTAATATATATATATATATATAATATTTAATAAGTCCAATCACTCAGCTTTAGAATTCCTTACAGTGCAGGGGGAAGGGGGCCAAACACACGTCCTGGGCAAGTGGAAATGTGGTCATGATAAGTGGTTTCAGTCCATCAGTTGCCTCAAAGTTACACTGTCTGCATATAAAAAAAAATTGTTTTATATATGGGCAAGTAGAAAGGAATAAATATCAGACCATGCTCCCCAGTCTTTCGACAAATTATCAATCCACAACCTGACTAAAATTAAACAGTGCCGAACATTGTAAACCACACAGTCTTTGAGTTATTCATTTTACCTCTCAACCAATATCTGATTGGTGGCCTATATAGCATTGTTTTCTGAAGCTCAAAAGCCAAAGTTGCAGACTTTGTTTCAAAGGACAGACTTCGTACAGCAGAGAACCGTTAAAACACATGTATAGTATTGGTCGCTTTGGGCCAGCAAAACTCTTCTGGCATTGTTCAATGTAACATTTTAGAGAATGAACATATTGAACATTTTTTTAGTTCACTATGTTTTGAAGATCAAAGTTAGTATTATACTTGCTCTTATTCTGAGTCAATTGTATAACTTGTTTTCTATGGAGATAATTTCATGACCACCGTATATGGCACATCGGGAGTTTTTGTCCATGTCCTGGCTAAACCTTCTGGACCGAGTCCTTCGAAATAATACTGTTTTGCCATTGATGATTGATGATTTTCCATATCGTAAAAAGAAAATTATGGAGAATGTTAGAGCAAGTATAATGGGCAATTATAATAAACTATGAGAATCTTGGTGGAATTGCAGTGGTCTTTTTCCTCCTTTCAATTACCGAGAATAGTCCAAGGAACAAGTGCAACAGGTCCCGTATACAGCAGTGGTGGAGGACTCGAGACCGGTCTGTGTCTCGAGACCAATTTCGAAGGACTCGGACTCGGACGCGGATGCTAGGGACTCGGTCTCGGACTCGGACTCGGCCCAAAGGAATCGGGGACGCGATCCGAGTCCTTCACTGATTTTTGGCTAGCAAATATCTTGCTTATTTCACTCATAACACGACAAAAGCATCGTAGTGAACAGGCTAACACCATTAAGTTAACATTCAACACCTTGACAGAGCCTATTTGTGTTTTTTAGTAGCTGAAGCCATGTGGGGTGCCGTCTTCAGTCCGACACGTCTTCCGTCTGACAAGTTTCAGACCGAAATAAAATACGCGTCCAAAGTCCGACACGTCTTCAGCCCGAAAATAAAATACACGTCATATATATCCGAGTCTATATTTAAAACAGTGAGGTAATTGAATCCCCGTGACCCGTTCAGGTTTCTGGGGATGTTAGGATTCTGGGAGTGTAGCCGCCGCCGCAAGATATTTAGGCCGATAGCGCAATAACTCTCTATCGCTTCGTTGGTTTTATTTGAAACTTGCCCGAGGAGTATCTTGGATTGGTTTGAAATGGGCGTTGCTTCACGACTGCTGCCGTCTATTTCGAATGTTTTCTCCAAACTATCTCGTATGTATCCGTTTTACACTAAACTCGGTGGGTGTGGACTATAGTTGGTCCTGAAATCATCACGATCATTCCATGGTCACCAGAGGTCGAATTTGCGTAATTTAGGCGAGTTTCCTAACTTTGACGCTTTCTCTTTAATGTATATATTTTCCTACCTTGTAAAGCCCCTAGCATATGTGTATTTATTTGGCCTATTATTATTATTGTTATCCGTCGAATTTGAATGGAGCTTAGTGGGTATGAACTTTAGTTAATGCTGAGCATGGGGGATATTTCAAAGACATCAGAGGTCAACCAGAAATAAGTAGTAGGCGATATTTCTAAAAATCGAACGTCAATATTCATAATTATCGCGGGGATATACACGGGCACTTCACCGACTCACATATTCAGTTTTATATGGCTTTGCTCAGTGACAAAGGTAATCTACTTCCAAGTTGCGCAAAATTGCATGAATCATATCCATTGTGCATTCAAATCTGACAAAGTTAAGAAAGAATAATATAGAAGAATAATAGTGACGATAATGATAATGATAATAATAATAATAATAATAATTATAATAATAATTTGTATTCATCATAGATATAAAAGGCAAAAAGTTCCTGAATGCAGCAAGGAAGTGTTAAATTCTGAAATACGGTCAATGATCTGTATATATATACATATATCCCAACCCAACCAAACCAAACCAAACCCAACCCATACAGCCTGATAATGCTATATATATTGTCCGATCTCAATGCCCGTCTGTTGGGCATGCACACGTCATACAACAAACAAAATGCACCATATTTCGATAAACCCGGTTTATCAATCGAAAAAACAGATTATCGGTTAATAACATGGTCTATCAGTCGATAAAGCTGGTTTATCGAAGCCAAATGCTCTATTTGTCTGTTTATACTAGGAGTATTTGCATGTTTTATCTTCGGACTGAAGACGTGTATTTCATTTTCGGACTGAAGACGTGTCGGACTGAAAACATGTCGGATTGAAGACGTGTCGGACTGAAGACGTGTCGGACTGAAGACGTGTCGGACTGAAGAAGTGTCGGACAGAAGAAGTGTCGGACTGAAGACGTGTCGAACTGAAGACGTGTCGGACTGAAGACGTGTCGGAGGGACGACGTGGATTTTTGTCAATTTTCGAACTGCAGACGTGTCGGAGTGGAGACGTGTCGGACTGAAGACGTGTCGAACTGAAGACGTGTCGGACTGAAGACGTGGATTTTTGTCAATTTTCGAACTGCAGACGTGTCGGACTGGAGACGTGTCGGACTGAAGACGTGGATTTTTTCCCATTTTCGGACTGAAGACGCGTCGGACTGGAGACGTGCATGTCGGACTGAAGACGCGTCGGACTGAAGAAGTGTCGGACTGAAGACGTGTACCTAGGACTATACATACACATCAGCAAAATCTGATAGTGTGCATTCTGACTGGAATGCCGAGTTTTTATAAGGACTCGGGGACTCGACTCGGGACTCGGACACAGGGACTCGGACTCAGAGCTGAGGACTCGGTCTTGGAATCGGACTCGGATGCTAGGGACTCAGACTCGGATTGACTGGACTCGACTGTATCACTGCTACGTACTAAAAGCGACTTATTCTGTAATCCACGATGAATTAGATTTTGGGACTACCCAACTCGAGTCCAGCTGGTAACAAGGAAACCTACTCGGAGGACCTGTCACTTGATTTGCAACCCTGTTGAAAAGTCACTATTCTGACAGGTTCCCCCGCGAGACCACCGATGGCAATGCCGATGATCGGTCTTTCGCTCTGCTTTTTCCCTTCATTTCATTCCTATTCTGTCCATGTCCTTGTTCATAAGGATTACCTCACACTGTAGGACATCTGTGGTTCCGCCCTTCACCGTGTATCCTTAGACTTTAACCAGGAGGTAGGCAATTCTTGTTTGCCAGCAGGGGAGGTATCTCCATCAATACAATAGGTGTCTTCAGTTTAGTGACATTTTATGCATTTAAGATGTTATTTTCATGCAGTATTTTGCGTCCTACCAACTCTCGCGAACAGTTGCCGGTTCTCCTTGATTTTTTCTTTGAATTTATACCGCATCCGCGCATATGGAATCCATCCTTATAAGATGTGGGTGACTTGATTCCACATTGCAATATGTTTTCTCCCTGTAGCCTACACAACTAACTGGGCTGAGGCAGCGCCCTCTGAGGTTTCTTAGAAATGCATATAGGCTGATTATTGCGGGCCATGATGCGTCTCAAAAAGTGAAAGCAACCGCTGCGCCTGAACTTCTACGCTCCTCATATTGTTTACACGGAGAACGTTCCAGAGGGCATAACACGCCATAGAGTGTGACATTGGCATGTGAGACAGCCATTGACAAGAATATGCATCCTTCTTATGGAGCTTCTTAGAAGTAAAATCGATTGGGAATTTGTTCATGGAATGACGACGTGTTAGTGTACTTTATTTCATTTGGGCAGCTGCACAGGAATAGAATAATGTCGATCGTCTGACATCATCTGATTGGCCGCTGTTCGTCATTTCAGGGTTTTGTTACTTGACGGTAAACAAAGACAGGTAGATACTGAATCGCCTCCGAGCTATCTACATGCCTTGTGATATGACGAAAGGGGGTTGATTGACTGGACAGACTTCAAAGTTCAAACAGGCAAACGGCACGGGGTGCCTCCATCGTCTGACGACCTCTGATTGGCTGTTTGCAATTACGGGATTTCGTTACCCGGCGGACAGACGGTCCAAACAGTGATTCGCATTCGAGCTAGTTACATATGGGCATCGTGATCCGCGAGTGGAAATTGATTGACTAGACCGTCAGCCAATCCCCCCGAAGTAGAAATTACTCAAATTAGTGAAAGTTAACCAAAAGCAAAGAAATCGCGTTGTGTGGTATTTTCACCTTGATGATGAACAAATTGTGCCTGATTTCTCTCGAGTAAGTGACGATGTTATTCATTGCTTGTGGATATTAATAAACAACTGCAACAGCAATCAGGCGTTGGATTCTTGTGAACAACTGAGTATCATGTACCCGCGTCACTATGTTCAATTCGATGCTTTCAGACGATGTTCGGATTTTTTCATCATGTTAGATGGTTGGGAACAAATGTTCTTATTATCGCTCAACTCTAGGACTGCCGCTTAACAATAAATTTCATTTGGACGAATATTTTGTAAACAATCCTACATGTATCTTATCTGATGTGACTTCGGGAGAAAAGACTAATTCATAATTCGTTCTTCTTATAATACGTGAATACGTCTGTATTCGCCAGTTCTGCTTATTACTTTGTTTGAGGCTATACGAGCAAAATGGAAATAAACGTTAGGTTGAATCGTGTGGATGTTTGCAGACTGTTGATAGTAGTATTATTTTCGATTCACACATACCTTATCGAAGGGCGATCGGTCACGGAAAGCGAAGAAAGGATTATCGTCTGTCAGCCAGGAGATATTATCCAACAAGTAAGTGTTTCAATTCTTCCTCACTATTCCGCCATGCCGGCTGCAGCATACATTTTACACCCCACATATTCTTTCCACGTACACGTTGCTTCTTCCCTACTGGCCTACACAAGATTTGAAATATTTGATATTTTCCTAAGATATAGGCTATTACACAATATTTGATGACCAACACGTCAGTATGTTGGAGGACAATATATACAAGGGTGTGCCTTCTCCATCAGAGCTTATATCATAGAGGAAAAAACTAAGATTATAGGTCCAAACCCTATGTTCTGCTGCAGAGTTATTTACCTTCAAATACTGGTCCATTATACTGATTGCGCGATGACGTGTGTCGTCGCTATATAGTATAACTTCCGATGTATTTCATCGTTTTGTTTTTTTGGTACATACCTCAATGTGTCACGAAGGTGTCCCTTCGTTGTGTCGTTTTCCTTGGGCAAGTAACTACTGGCAGCTACTATCTCACCAAACGAAAGTGAAACTAGATTTCAGAAGACAACAAAATATGAGTTGTACAACCGTGACAACAATTACTATTGCATTCTGGGATACATTCCGTATTGCGCAATCACCATGGCACGACCTTGAAAGGCCTCCTACTCTGTAACGGAGATCGTAGGGACGACGAGTTGATACTGTTATGCCTATCAGGCCAAAGATTGTCCTCAAAATAATCCTAAGCACCTCAGCTTGATCCTTAAATTTAATTTAACATATTACCAGACTCGTTAGATGTTGAGAAAAGTAACAAAAGCGAAGTTCAATCGTATACCCCGTGCACCAAGTTGTTAGCCTAGCCCATTAGGAAACATTGGTATCACCGATTAGAGAATCGATCGGAAAGCTTGGAGCCTCGGGGTGAAATAAGAATTATGAGAACCTGAGAGGCAAAATGGAAGTTGACGTTATTCTTTTTAATCGATACGTGAGTTATCGAATATTGTGATTATTTTGACTGATTAGGGTCGCCATTCATTCGCTAGCAATCCTAGCACTCACAGTCACATTGCATTCAGTATGAAGACCTTGGCTGCATAGACCTCCAGCGAGCTCTCAGCTGTGGGCTGATCAGCTGATGGCATTGAACAGCACGCGACGGGTGGTACATTAGCCGAGGAAGGTAGCACCCCTGTGGTCTATAAAATACCTCAATGTCAGTTGCTTTCCAAGAATGAACTTGCTCTGCAAATACTGGCCAACCAATCCGTGTTGTTTGGCATGCGAAGTTTTCACACATGGACTTACAATGCTGACGACTTGGTCGAAGTCGACGAACTTTTCCAGTTGACATTCTGTATATGTGTAGGCAGTAGCCTGGGCGTAAGGTACAAAATGCAGTTAAACCTTTTATTGTTGAACTGAATATTAGAGGAGGAAGTCGAGCAGTTCAGCATAAAAGTGCCACGGGTAAATAATTATAAACATATTCTGCATCATTACCCCCACCCCTCCTCCCAACAAGACTTGTAACACATTCTGGGAGATAAATTCCAGTGGCAAAATGTAAAGCGTGACACTGATAGTTCTTGCCATGCTGAATCCTACATGCTGTGATGGCCCTACACACATGCGGACACTCATTTGCCGAATTCTAAAGGAATTACATGTTGATGCTACGTGATACGATGTATTGGAGCTTAGCTTTGCTGGATTTGTGAACAGATAAGTGCTACAGTTATAATGGAAATTCCCGAGTGGGAATAACAACAACATTCATTATTTACGGTACGATCACCAACAACGGAATTTGAACGTTTTGTGAACTTGGTCAGTGTAAGTTGATATGTTGTTCTCTACAAGGATTGTGTTGTCAGGGAAGCACTGTCGGGAACCTGGGGTCATTGCATCGTGAGTTTACCCTCAACACAGCGGAAGGACTTACTATGGATGTGTTTTGGTCACTCGTTCCTGTAAAAGTGTCCAATACAAATAGTCCATGAGTCATATTGCACGATCGAGCAATAATCCCCTGACATGTGACAAAAGTTTTCCAATCAGACGTTTGGATGAAATCAGGTGTTTTATTTTTTCATCGATACGATGTTATCACCGGGTATACGTATATATAAACACGCTCGACCGTTGATTAACCCCTGAATCAACGTACTCAGCGTCGGTCTTTACTGCCGCAGGCATGTTTATGAAAATACCTTGCCAATTTACTATCAATCTCAATTTTGAATTGAATGATTTAGTCGCCGCTGATGATTTATGGTCTGTTTTGCTATTAGGGTTTCGGATTGTTGCAGCTGTCAAATAAATTTACCGATGCCGTGTTTACACCTGTCCCATTGAAAACTTACTAATAGCTCTGGTTGAAGGTCACCATAATGAAGTACCAGAATGATGGAATCAGCTCGGTTATTGTTGGCAGTCAATCATAACCAACACTGAAAGTTCTACCATGGTTCTACAAACGCTCTCCCTCTGGTTTGACTCTTTGCCAATTCGTATAAGCCAGTTATACCCTAATATTCTATCGAGCATGTAGGCTCACTCCCGTTATAACACGGTATTAACCCGTTATAACGCGTTAAGCGCCTACAAAATAAGGTTGCACGCCTAATATTTCGCTGTGGCTGGGACCAGGCCTCGGCCGGCCTCCTGCAAGAACTTCATTGGCTGCCAGTAAAGAATAGGATAACATATGAAGTTGTATTACAATATAAATGTTTGCATGCTCACGGTCCTCAGTATCTGATTAACCTCATTAGGTGACAGAGTAGTATTGACACTCTTGGCTGCAGGCACTGACTCCGTTCGTTCTCTGACGTGACACGGCTTTACGTGCCTCGTTCTAGACGGAAGGCTGGCGACTCGTCCTTCTTGGTAGGAGCATCCCGTCTTTGGAACTCACTTTCTGTCAGTCTCAGAGAGGCGAATACAGTGCCTGCATTCAGGGGAGCCCTTAGGACGTTCCTCGTTCCGATTCAGTTTTTCGTTTTCTCCGATATTTCCTCTTTTTTCTGTCGTATAAGAGCGCCATATAAGCGCTTGTAATAAGAGTAATAATAATTACCTGGACATAGGTCCAGGTCCAACTGCACGCTCATGGTGCGGTATAACCGAGGAACACCCGATATGAAGCAGCTTTGTAGCTGGACGATCTCTGAATCCTATAGATAATTAGCAGATTAACACAGTGTTAGGCTATGTTAATTCAGGTCAGTGACTGTGCATGGTCGTGGTCGCATGAACTTCAAGCAAGCTTTCAGCGCTAGGCGCAGCGGGTTGCTGATTAGAAATTGCGTGCGCCAGGCCGTGCATTAGCCAAGAACTCCTGCGCCGCAATTTAGAAGGTAATATTTTGCGGTCTTGTAACATTTTTGGTTCGAGTTGCTTACTGCCGATGATTGCTGATTCACATGAGCACGTGCACATATCCAGTGTGCCGACAGTATAGACAAGCGCCGTTGCTATCAGGGCTATAGCAGTCATTACTCTCGCAAAACTGATCCGGAACATCAACATTCTTCGATAGTTCGATTGTTCGGGATCTGTGAGGGCGGGTCGTTATCATTTTAGTCTACCGGACTATCAGTTCTTTCTGCAGTCTATGATATGATTTTACAGCTTTTCGAGTGATATTCACTCAGTGTAGGCACCGTAGCAGGTATAGTGAAGGTGGAAACGTGAGACTGTTGCTGTCAGAATGGTACAACATTAGATGACCACAAAAAGCTCAGCGCATTGATATTAATTTTTTATCCAATTAATTCGACCTGAGAACCTATGATATTTCGGAATTTGGGTTTGCAACTTGAATCTTTAGGTATCCAGTTGTAGCCTATAGAAGAAATATATAACCCGTGTAATCATGTTTCGATTCGTCATAATTGCACCGGGGGGAACATGAAATTCAATAGTGGTTTTCAATTTGTACCACTGAAAACTGTGAAGACCTCAATTCGTCGAAATTTATTCGCTGTAGGCAATCCTATGCTAATGTA
>JAUOBX010617191.1:0-15763 GCA_032360705.1 Eupentacta quinquesemita | reverse complement strand
TGAACAAAATATATGAAGACCTAAATGGAAAGGAAACAAGAAACAAGGCTCATATGACATACAAAATGGTGTGGTCAATACATATTGGGGACATGTCGATGGTGTGATAACTCATCGTTTGGAAACCTTCATTATATGGGAACTACATGTTTTTCGATAACCCCTACATATATACCGAGGTATATTCGAGGTTCCAAACCATTCTCTTCTTTGTGTTATAAACATTAGTAGGTTAGGTCCCATTAAGTCACAGGGGGTGCCAAATTAATGTTCCTAATAAGTCAACAGATTAATAACTGATCTTGTTCCCTCAATAATGTAAAGATACAAGATAATCTTTCACTTTGAAGTCAATTATCACTCGCATTTATATTTGCACTAAAAAAGTATTTTTCTTGTGTGATGATATATTCCACTGTCTTATTGACTGGAGGACAGTTTGGGGTTAGATTTTCATGATATACAAATCAAAAGGATTCCCTATCTCATGTCTAAGTCATGTTCAGCACTTCCATTGGCCTTCCATAAGGCAACTAGGAGTCGCATGGAACTTCCGAACACAATAATGCACATATGAGGAACCAAGGTATAGGGTTAAATAACAGATACAATCCTTACAAGGGCTCGAATAATCGTACATAGGTGTCACAGATAACAGCTGAGGGTGGCTGTGGGATGCGACTATAGGTTTGCCTCTAGACTCTTTTATAGGTTTTTTACTTGTACAGATTCAATTGACCTTGCTGGGTGCGATCCTTAAACTTTCAACAAGCCGAGTCTTGTTCTTTGCACCATGACAGGCTAATTATTTATATCAATAATTTTAAAACTGAAGCCTTGAATATTTTTAACACCTAATAGCAAAATCTGGGTCTGGGAAGATGACCAATAATATGCCTTGCAGTACCAATTTGTGGGACACGGAGGAAGGATAAAGAAAATCGACTATGAATAACTATTTGGAACATAGCTGATAGGTTTGGCTCTTCGCCAAAATCTGTTCACACGGTTCTTGCTTGTGTGACAAAGCTTCCCATACCGTATTCATATATTCTCATAAATGGTCCATTTATTATTTATAGTTTAATAATAGTCCTCGCAGTTCAGCCAATAAGACCATCGAAGCTTCAAAGCTTCAGGGGTCTGCCAGCTATAATTAACGTGAGAGAGTAGGCCCACTTGTATGATTGATACACACCTTTGATATTTTTATTGACATATTTATACCTGTTCAAATTATGTTAGGTGACTGGAGAGGGGGGTGGGAGGGGGTGCTATACATGCATTGATGGCTGAACATTATTAGCTGTTGACTGTTGTATGGAGGGAGCCGTAAGCTTCCGGGATTTTCACCTACACCCAGAGAATCATGCAGTCAAATTCAGGGCTGTGGGCCACCAAGCCCAAGTCTGTCTGACATATGGCGATGACATGGGGGAGGAAACCGTAATGATGGGGCAGCTCAAATATGACTAAGAAATAGTTATATACGTAATTATCAGCTGATGTTTCGTGGGAGACAGCTCCAAGCTTTGTGGTTCATTACCTACACTCACAAAAACTTCGGTCAAATTCGGGGTGGTAATAACTGGAGGCCACTAAGTTTATGGCTGTCAGGTTATTAGAAGTGACCTCAATGCACAAAACATCGCCCTATTTGCATATATATATATTTTTATGTATAATCACGATTTTCTTCATGTAACTAAATGTTACAAAACAAACGAAAGGGTCATGATGCTATTCTAATGGACGTCCCCTTCTGAACTCATTTACATGTAGTCCATTTACCATGCCAGTAGGTCATAGTAGATAGATTATGGATAGATAATAATAATATCCAGTTGTTAAATAGCGTTCCGTCAATGCTTGACAGTGGTCTTGCAGGGCTTGACAAAAATTACCCCTGGTCAGTAGTGACCTGTCGATCCTGCACTTGATAGTGAGCATTTTTGCCTGTTACTTCCTGACCAACGGATTCTCATGTCATCGTGTCCCCCAGAGGACACCTCAATAGAGCTGCCACAAACGGCGCACGATTTTGTCTTCAAGTCACGTCACAAGGTTTCCGATGACGCCTGAGTTGGATGAAGCACTGGAAAAGCCAGGATTCGAACGCGCAACCTTCTTATCCCTAGTCCTGAGCTCTACAAATTGAGTTGATCCCTGGATCAGGTCATGTCTGTAATGTGTGATTGGAAAGAGTGTATGACTTCGGATAATTAAAACGAAATTGGGAACATAATTCAGGAAAATTCAAATAATCTATACACTAAGATCAATACACTAAGAGCCCAAAATGCAGAATCCAGGGGTGACAATAATGGCTATGACTATGAGTCCATTGCTCGGTCAGAGGTGTTGGTGTTAGTGGTTTGGTGGGCTGGTTTCATACTTGTATGTACTTATTCGAACCCCAACTACGAATAGTTGACTAGTTTCGAATAATACTCTGACAGGTTACATAACTCTATAAGCCCACCAAGTCGTAAACTAGGACATTCAATAAATATATGTTATTGCATGTTTGCTCTGGTTGGGCTCATGCAATTCCTGCTGTAAATTGGGGTTGGACCTGTGAATTGAATTCCGGAAAGCAGTGATTCGATCAGAAAAACGTATAAACATGAGTAACAATTGGTTTAGGGGGAGGAAGGATGGGGGTACCTCACCTTATTTCGGAGATGTTTCTATTTTGATCCTGAGCAGATGATGATCAGAAGCCTAACAAGGATCATACGGTCCCACTCCTTTGTATGAAATAATGCCTGTGTTTATTCTGCACTTTTCGATTGAGAGACACGGTCCCAACAACCAGGGCATATAAGTACTCGCTTATTTCAGAAAACATACAAAGTTGGCACAACATTCGATTATTGGGTGTGTCACTTTATCCAAATTTCTAAACACTATTGTAATCGGCTGCTTTCTCCTCATTGAATATTTCTCTATGAATTATTAAAATAACCATTGTTGATGAGTTCTTTGCAAAAACAGCCGTCCCACAAAATAGCCGAACAAATTGTTCATTGACAATTTCATAGTGACAGAATTACATACTCGTATTCAAACAATATTGATCGCTGGACTGCAGGTCGCGCATGTGAACAGAATGATAGTAGCCGATACTCAATTACCCTAACCTATGACCAAAACAACTCCATCCTTTTGAGCAGTACGAATGAAACATATACAAGACACACATTATCATCAACGAGCTTTCGCACGAACATTCGCCCATTGTTTATGACACCACAGCCGCGTAATGTACACAATGTCGTCTCATTTTGCAGGAAAACCCGCAATTTCTCCAACATGAAAAAGCAAGTTGAAATAATATCTCCTGTTTGGAGAGATGAGAGCCGATCAATCAATCAATTTGCACTGACAAATATGCCCGAAGAGATGCCCATAGTTGACTCGATTATAATCTCACCATTATTACATGTGTATTTTTCTTTGCTGCCCTCCATTGCAAAATATGTCAATGCCGATCAAGATTGCCCGAACGGGCTACGGGATTGGGGAGAAGAACTAGACTGGCTGGGGTTAGAGGAATTCACGTCTGAGTACGAGAGAGAGAGAGACAGGGGGGAGGATGGAGATTGCGGTATAACTCCAGGGAATTAATTGACTTATGTCATTATAGGCTGATCCGTTATGACAGTGTGATGAGACGAGGCATAAAAGACGGATCAGGCGTGGTGTGCTTGTACTTGTAATCACCAATTTGGGCCACTTTGAGCTCTAATTGTGTTTTTATGAAAATCCGGTAAAGACGGATGTCGCCTTCAAACATCACTTCTGAAGAGTGTAAAACCAATTTTGTGCTTAAACTGTGAAAAGTTCCGAAGGCCACATAGAATGGAGCTTTTTATTTATGATATATTATAGAAACATTTATCAGCTACCTCTCCCGTAAGAATCGGGTGAACCGTTGTGGATAAATCTGCCTTCGAAGTTGGATGTCCGGATAGAACATCTCGCAAAATGAGTGAAACGATGTACTGGGCGATGACGTCAGCGGTTGAAGACACTTTTGTAGACAGTGGACTTCAAACGGCATTTTTTCTGCATTTGTATCCAGGGTCCGAGTAGTATATATCCAAGTCGAACATATATGATGCAACTCGGCACGCCGGATCTAATGAGCCATTCCGAATTCATAGCATATTGCGTTATGAACTAAACAATATATGTAGTACATGGGTCTGTAAGTGTGTTTGCTATTGGTAGTTTGGGGCGGCGAACACAATAGTGCAATATGTTTCTCCATATCCTCAGATATTATGCCCTCTTCATGAATAATTCACCCAGACTTCCATACCATGCTCAGCATATATGCTGCGAGTGTGATGAGAATTGTGCTTGTAACATATTTTGATGTAATAAGTAGGCCTAGAGTTCACTGAACCTAATAAATTCCACGCAAATTCTTATAATTTAGTACGAGAAGTGAAGCGTGAACCAGCATGAATAAAACTATGTTGTGTCAAACAAAACTGCCAGGTCATAATGTTAATGGGACAATTATTTTCACAGTACAGTAATCAGGACAGTTTGTTATATTGGGTCGAGTAAACTGTGACATAAACCTCGTTAAAATTATGAAAAAGATGAGAGTTCACTAAACTTGTTCTAAATTATAATAAATCAGGGGTACGGAGTGTTTTATGTTACGCAGGGACCTGGGACACAATCATGTAAGTTGTATTGGGCGAGGGGCGTTGCGTCCAATCGAAATAAGATACTCCTTTAGTAAATATCCAACAGTTCTTTCGTGGTAAATGCATGATCAATGCTCAAAATAGGACGATGCTATTTGGCCCCTTCTGGTGATTTTGGCAACTTAAGCTGCCATAATTTTTCGGATGCCCTCATGTTCAGCAGGTGGGCGGGGCCTATTCCATTCATGCGGATGCAGCAGTGAACCACTACGGCAGAGGCGGCAATACTGGGGGCCCTCCCCATAGGTAAAATCGCTATTGACGTTAAATGTCCACACAGTAACTTTTTGTAAAAGAGCTGATGTCTCCCAATATTTTTACGAATTTGACTATCACACCCAGGATGAGACTGTCACCTCACCAGTAAACTGTCACAAGAATATGACTCACGACAGCACGAAAATGACACACACTAGCATGAATCTGATGTAGCCTATCATTCACTGACTTAAAGTGAATGTAAGAATAGAGCACCTGAGGTTTAGCTTGTGACAGCTATCTAGTTGCAGGTGACAGAGAAGTCATGACAATCTGATTCGACTGGAGGCACAAATGAGGGAGTGTCCCAATATGTTGTATTTGGTTTGCTGAGTAAACGGACTACTAAAGATCAGCATATGGTAGATCATTAGTGGGAATTTAATGCAATGCAATGCTTAGTTGACTACAAGTGTAGAGAACCACAGTGCTGGAGGGAGGGAGGGAGGGTGTGTGGGTATAGCGAAATTCAATGACTGGGGCCACATCAAATTCTGTCTTTGGATAGCAATATTTGTACTCATTCCAAGATCACCCCAGAAATTAGAACATCTGTGAGCTCTTCAAGAAATAGTGAAATAGGGGAAATTCATGGGAATTTCAGATCAACTTGGGTTCATATTCATCACAAATCTTGGCTGACAACGTTCTTCTTGTTGTGATAAACTCATTGTTCATAATTCCAGTTTAATGTACACTGATTTCCAGAAATGCTGGTAGAGTGACGATTGACTGGTGGAAGCACTGTCGGGAAGGAGCCGAAAAACATTTTGGCTGATTTGAGATGGTTACAATTACATGGTAGCAATTTTTATTTAGGCTATATGTACTACCATCTAAGGTGCCCAACAAAGTATGTATGGATGCGTGAGGGGGCAGTGACTGAACGGGGCCATTGCTGTTGATATTCCATTTGCTGTCAATTAATGCAATTCTAACTTCCTTCTCTATACCATTTTCTCACATGCATGTTTCCAGCACATTCACCGGTCTTTTTCGACGCCAACTAGCCATCCTTCTTTGAAGCCTATCAATGATATAAATTGTTGGCCTCTTCAATCATGTATTGTTTAGTCCTAGCTCCCTATTTTATTTTGTATTTTTCTCCTAAGGTTGCGAAGCAAGCACAAATCGAACAGTATAATATTGCGACTGAATGTTGATAAGAAATAGAAACATATTTTTCACTATCTCTAGAAACAGGCAGAAAATGAAATTGACTCCTATACGGAGGCACGTATGTTACCCCTCCTCTAGTGCCCCACACTCGAACAAACACGAAACATTTTTTATTCTCTGACTCCGACTGATAAAGGAGAAGACAGAAGACTGAGCTTTGTTTGGGGAGAGGTGTGCCCCCAGCTCTCTAATATGGAGGTATCGTTATAGTTTATGAATTATGAGTCACAGGCTGTGAAATATGTTTCCTGTTGACATTGAAAGCCAGACGCTATTCTGAGTGAAAGATATGGAACATGGAATATCATGGAGAACTGTCACCCCTGTGAGCCCCCAAACCTATAAATAATTATACAGAAATATCAGCCGAGAAAACGGGGAAGAGAAATCAGATTAACGCTAGGATGGCGAGGCGAATAGAGGGATATAAAAGAACATACATTTTACTGATAAATGTCCACGAACAAAGATTGAAACAATTACTCAAGGTTTCATGAAAATATTGATGCTCAGGGGCCCATGGTAGGGTGCCAACTGTCATGAATTTTAGCGATCCTGTCTGCGAGTTTCATATTCCCCATGAATCTCTCTGACAAAAATGTTTCTGATACGGGCGCATTGACAGTTTTTGCATGTAGCCCAGCTCCCGTATAAACATTCAAGATGTGCGGGTTTACAATGTTGTGAATACCGAAGAGCTGATGAAGTAGAACGTTTTAATAGTGGAGCCTCTCCGAGGGTCGAAGTGAGAGACTGGGATAAATTTTGGGAGTAGGGGGAGACGATTGAAGAGGATTGATTTTGGAAAATATTAGATGGGATTCTGCATATACTCATCTCCTGACTTTGTATTCTTCGAATAACCAACGAGGAAAAGAATGATATATCTGGCATGTCAGTTTCAGAAGAACCCTATTTCGTTATAGTTTATCGTTATAGTATCGTTATAGTTTAAGTCTTTTCCTACCAGGAGGGATTAGCCAGGCGAGGCTTACGCACGACAATGGCCAGTGTCTCGCTTGAGGGCGCTGCTATGGCCGACTATTCAATGGCGCGTGTCACGCCCCGATGCCCACGTAACCACTCGGCGCGAATCTGGGGCAACTACTTTAGTTTCGAACGGCGTGTGACACCGACAAGAGCCTCTGTAGCCTATATGATACATCGGTCAGTATAGGGCTAACGATCGAGACTGAGATATTGTAAATTTTACAGCAGTGGTAGGCAGAGGGTTAATAATTCCGAGTCACAGGCTGTAATATAGTTCCGGTTGACATTAAAAGCCAGACGCCACTCTGAGTGAAAGATATGGAGCATGGAATATCATGGAGAACTGTTACCCCTGTGAGCCCCAAAACCTATAAATAATTATACAGAAATATCAGCCGAGAAAACGGGGAAGAAAAATCAGATTAACGCTAGGATGACGAGGCGAATTTCATAGAAGGAGATAAAAGAACATACATTTTACTGATAAGTGTCCACGAACAGAGATTGAAAAAAATACTCAAGGTTTCATAAAAGTATTGATGCTCAGGGGCCCATGGTAGGGTGCCAGCTGTCATGAATTTCAGCGATACTGTCTGCGAGTTTCATATTCCCCATGAATCTCTCTGACGAAAATGTTTCCGATCCGGGCGCATTGACAGTTTGTGTATGTGGCCCAGCTCCCGTATCGACATTCAAGATGTGCGGGTTAACAATGTTGTGAATATCGAAGAGCTGATGTAGTAGAACGTTTGAATAGTGGGACCTTTTCGAGGGTCAAAGTGAGAAACTGGGATACATTTTGGGAGTAGGGGAAGACGATTGAAAAGGATTGATTTTGGACAATATTAGATGGGATTCTGTTTATACTGATTTTTTTTTCTTCGAATTACCAACGAGGAAAAGAATGATATATCTGGCATGTCAGTTTGGGATGAACCCTATGCCGTAATAATTATATAGGTAAAGTTGGATAACAAATTCCGACAAAGAACAGGTACACTGCCTGTTCTTATAGTCTGATAGTGAGAGTCCATTTCATTGATATATCTACATTCTGGAGAAATCTTATACTCTGATTTGTGGTTGGTCCACAATCGCTGAAGAATATGAAATAAAATGAATGAGGCATACGTGAAGAGGCAAATTTAATTACCACTGTCATCAGTTTGGAACACGAGGTACCTGTGTTCCCTTAGTCAAGTAATCTCAATTGTTCAACTGACTTCTCTTCTCAAACGCTCGAACCAGTGTCAGAGGGTGTTGTTCTCACTGCTATAAAGGAAAGTCAGCCAAAGTCATGCGTACTTGACCCAGCCCCTACCTGGCTTCTGAAATCTTGCCTCACAGAGCTCCTTCCGATTATTACGCACATCATTCGCCTCCCGGATTCGTTCAAAGTCGCTCACATTACTCCTGTCTCAGAGAAATCCCACCTGGACCGCAACGTTCTCTCAAATTACAGATCAATAGCCAACAAACAGTAACCATATAAGCCTTCAATTCAACATCATGACCAGGGAAGGAAATGAGCGGAGGAAGTGGGAGGGGGGGGGGGATTTGCGGAAAATCGACTCATCAAAAATATCATGTGGGGCAGGAAAACATTGATGTAGGAAGGAACTCGCCCTCTCCCTCTGAAGCAGCAGGGAATTATTATAAGGAATTACATGTTCGTGCTTACAATTGGCCGAAAATGTATCGAAATCCATCAAAATATGTGGAAATATATGCTTTCTGATACCTCTCAATAAAATTGAGATTGAACTTCGAAAATACAAATAAAAAGCCAGAGCAAGAAGCTTCCGCATCCCCAGGATTTGAGAAAGTGGTTGGATCCTGGGGTTCCCTGATCGTCCGTCGGATGGGGACGTAAAATAGCGGTCCCGGGAGCAGGTTGGTATTGGTACTGTACACCCCTGCCTCGATAACATATGTACACTAGTCGAGAATAGAAGGCGAGTTATCGCCGGTGCTCATCCACGATCAACAAGGGTTCCTTGATGAGCCTTCAGTGGCTAACTGAACCTGTACCAATCGAATGAAATAGAATTGTAATCACCTCGCGGCGCCGTGCATCGAGAAAAAGCCCCATGGTATAGTTCACGAGTTTTGTTAATGATAATATCCCGAAGAAGCTCCTTGGATAGAAAAATTAATTCACACTCTGCTCCTGACATACTCCATATTGTTATTTTTATTTTGGATATTCCTCTATAGCAATCGGAAGGACCAACCTCATCTCCCCCCTCACTGAACATTTGCGGAGACGTCCATAGGACATCATCATACCGCAAACATATTACTGATAGCTGTATTGGATCATCTCACCAGTTGAGAAGTGATTCCTGACCAAGGGCTGCATGAAGCAGTTCACCCAGTGATTATGTACCCGACCAATTGTAAACATTCTCATATAAATTGATAGTTGCAATCATGAACACATGAAACACAGAACGCTATTTTGCTGTGAATAATACTATCCTGCTCAGTTTGAATCCCTGCCGCTTGCCTCATTAGCTTCTGAAGTTGTGCTATACAACCGGAAGGATGTTATAATATAGCAAATTCATGAGGTTAATGGGCAAAAATAAGAGAGCCGTAAGAAAGGCGCCGCGAAGCAGAGTGTAACGAAGTGGAAAGAAAAGTAATACATATGAGAGCCTTGGACGAGGCTATTCAGAAGGAAATATATATTTGTTTAATTCATTCCTATTACAATTAGAGCACTGACGCATAAGGAGCAATCGATGGGCAAATCGTTTGGAAAATAATTTCAGCATAATATACAATCAATTATATTGACTTTCAATCTACTGCCAGTATGACCAAAAACTGACATCCTGTGATTCCCACATCTTACATTTTACAATGGTTAAATGCAGGATCTTGAAGAATTGGTTTACCTTAGCGGTAATAAAGGAACAAATACTAGAAGCTTGTAGAGGAGTGGAAACTGGACTTGTTACTGTGAAGTTTAAGAAGCGTGAATTGAATGTTTTAGTATGTGAGTTCACAAAGTGTATGTGTTTGAGCATATATTAAGTGCAAATAGGTTAATGCAAATACTGTTGTTGACTTAGGCCTCTTCATAGCAGCAGAGAGTACAATTGTTTCCAGGAGGAACAGGGGGAGGGCCCATTGTTCCCCATTGGCACACATTTGGGTGTTACTGCCGCTCTGGCAATTTCAGCCTAGAAACAAGGGCCAGAGGAGTATATAGACATTGAGGTTTTGAGATCAGGTCAATATTGACCACAATACAATGCATGGCAGTTAATGTTAGACTGCCTTTAGAGATCAAACCTGGGATTAATTCTCAGTAATAAGTAAGCGCTGCCCCAAATATAGACAGTGGTAGTGTAGACCACTATCATCACACCATCCACCAGAGCCATGGCTATATTAGTGTCGGTAATTTGCAACTCCCCAACCCATGTGAGTGTGTGGGGTCCCTCCCCCACCCACCCCCTGGAACACATCACAATAAGATATTCCTCCGACTGCTGGTCTTGCCTGGTATTTTGGTGTTTCTTTTTTCAAATGTTCGATATTGTTTCACCAGGATTTTCCACTTCGGTGCCTAGGGGAGTGGGCACCAGATTACCATCTGAGCGGAACGCCGCTATTGGTTGGCGCGGAGGGAACAGTGGAAATGTTTGGTTGTCCACCCACCCAGAAGGCAGGAGATCGCATTTGTAATTGTTCCCCAAAAAGCTTTATTATTTTGACAATCGTGGCACAGAAGATCAGATGGGATGATAAAGGGATCCTTATGAACCTGCTCGCCCCCTATTGTTTAAATACCCCTTACTTTTATACTCACATACTGTGACAAAGGTCCCGACCTCCTCTCATCACACCTTGAACATTTTGATTAAGTCTCAAGCAGTCTCAACTCTTTGGGGGTCGAGTCTCGAGTCAAACAAGTCTTAAGTCCATATGAGTAAGTCTCAAGTCAAGTCTTTGGGGAGTTCTGATGAAGTGGTGTCAATTTTCGACACAGGCACTTGGAAACATGGATAAAAAATTCAATTTATTCACGTTCCCATCAATGCCAGTTGAAAAGGTTGTACCATCCCGCTTCATGCTGGTCGTATTCAATGATTTGTTACAAATTTGAGAGGCATCATATTTTTCGAGGAAGAACAAACGCATGTGGAATTCAACAGCTCAACACGATTAACAGCATGTGGTATAATTGATACCAGAGATCGGCATTATATATATTTTAGTTGTTGTTCGAGTCTTTGGAATAGATAAAAAGAACAGTTGCAAGGTTGGATTTTCTCCATTGTGTCTGCGTTTGAAATTCAACAGCCTAACACGATTGGAAACATATGGTATTACTTTTGTCAGGAATACGTATCTATTAGTTCTTGTCAAAGTCCTCGGAATATAGATCAAAAATATATTTTGCACGGTTGGATTCTTCATGCATTGTGTTCGCCTGTCCTGAGGTGCTATGTAGGTCAACTTGGATAATAGGGTTATTCTATGATAACCGTGATCTTTGGAATTGTGACTCCGTCTGACATGTAATAGAAGAGGGATCATGTAATGGTATGCATACTTCATGGACATTTGATACAGATGAGCGGTCAAGGTGCTATTAGGAGACCCAATGTCATATTTTGGACGTGCACACATCAGTGATCATATAGAGGGGTCCATTGGCATACCCGTATATTTGTAATGGTGGTGGGTGGGGAGAGGGAGGGCGGAGGTGTGGGTATGTGAGTAGTGAGACCCAAGGGGAGGACACCCTCATGAATGGAATCATCATCCTCACAGGCTCACCCTATCAGCACAAACATCCCCTGGCCTGTATCCCTTCTGTAAGCAATCAACCAATGTGTACTTCCAGCTTGATAGCCCATACACCTATGCCAGCATGTAATAGTGTTATGATAATATTGGCTGGATCGAGCGACACCTGAATACAACATTTCCGGTGGAACCTTCACACTCACCTTCACACATCCCCAATTGAGCCTTGGAAGAGTTCCTAATATGTCAAAATCATCGTGCTATCTTCACTATAATTAGAAAATAAATAATAAATTATGTTTTGCGGTAACTTCTCTCACCCTCAAACATGTTTATCAAAGGAACCTTGATGAAACATTCCATTACCTTCTTTGCAAAGTTAAATTCATAGGTCTTTGAACAAATTATTCAAAATATTTTGTTACTTGGAGAAATTGGAGCCCATGACATCATCCACATTTGAACAAGTTTTTCTCAACAAGAATGTGCAAACATTTTGTTAAAGTTCCAAGTGTTCGAATGTTTCTCCACAAAATATTAGGTCAGTTAAAATTTCCAGAAACAAATTTGGAATCGAAACTATGAGTTTGACGCAGTAGCAATTGATATCTTAAAAATTTACTGAGCTCCCTGGTTACTGCATAGTTGCGAACCGTAACCGTAATGTATCAAATCTGCCAATGAAGGTTTGAATAGCACAGAAATCAGCCACTTCCAGACGAACTTGTAAATATATAGATGAAACAACGGTAAGGGTCAAACTGGGGGAAAGTTCATGGGTTATTTGAGAATATATGAGAAGAAAAACTGCGTACATGTGTGTTCATAGTTGATGAATGCATTCTAGTGTGTTCAAATATACAAACAGAGCCTCCATAAGTACAAAGAAGATGAAGCAAAATAATGATAACTCATATATTGACCAGGGTCAATAATGTGATAACACCATCCTCTCTCGGCATTCTATAGTTCTCCTTTCTGGCTGTGCTGAGGTTTTCGAATACACTCAACCCCTAGGCAAGTTTACCTATACTTCATGTCAATTGACCTGATTTAGGTTCTGTATCATTTCTCCAGAAAATGTACAGAAAATGTACAGAGAACAGAGGGAACTGTAGCCTTTATTCAACATAATACAGCTCAGTTATTCTGTTTTATATACAAACTCACGAAACTGTTGGTGCTAATTAACTGGGATAACTGGGATAATTCGATTATAATACTGAAATCCACTATCAAAATGTATTTATTGTAGTGGAGTGTCGATAAATTCGAGTGGATATTCCTGCCTCCATTCACACCCTTCTGTATTGAGTGTCATCTGCATTTGATCGCTATTATAAGAACATGTCCACAAGCAATGTGGAACCAAATCAAACTAGGAGTAAACAAGCAAGTGAATGCAACATTAGATGGACGCCGATTTCTTGTTATGATTTTGTCATTCATCGTGGTGGAACCCAATGAATATTTGCTGTCATTGTGGCGTATGTATGTATGTGTGTATGGATGGATGTGCATGACGCCTAGATTGTAATGAGCAAAGTCTAGTCTGCCTGGACCAATCTAGTTGACATTTGGTGTGTGGGTTTCTGACGATGCGTACAAAAACGCTATTCATTTTTGTAGCGATGTCGGGTTTTAATTTTAGTCGAAGATCGTGAAAATGTACAATTTTGATATTTCTGGTATTCAAGCCTTAAATCAAGCGAAGTCCAACCTGACTGGACCGATCAAGCTGAAATATGGTGTATATGTTTCCAATGATACACAGAATAACGATATTCTGTGCATGCTATTTAGTTCCTTTGCACCAACAGAACCTGTATCATATAGGTGGGGGTACAGAGATATGAAGCAAAGGGATTCATATCCTGAAGAGAGAAGATGGCACATGTACGAGTTATTCGATTCCCCCGACCTGATCGGAGCCACCTTATAGCGGGAGGTATAGGGTATGATATAGATTGAAAAAATTTAATATCCTGAAAGGAGCAAGAACAGCGAAGGAGACATTATTCAGGTCTTGCTGATGATCAGTTCCTCCATGCAAGTATAAATCATGGCCTCCCATCAATTCCTGGGAAGAGTTTCGGCATGATCTACAGGGTTACCAGGATTCACGCAGCCAATGCTCGAGAGATTCTATGTATTCCCCCACCTGGCAACAGAGATGACTGCCATTTTGAAAAAATACTTGAGGTGTCTCTGAATTTCTGCCAGGATGAAGGAGGTGATTCACAATATTCTGACATGACAAACATAAGTAATTCCCAGTCAGTCATATAAACTACACCCAGTCCTAAAATGGTCAAGAAAAGCTTGGTATTTCATCATAAATGGGTTCAGTTCAAAGGGCAGTACTGAGTCAGTGTGAAAAATACATTAAGTATAAATCCAGTAGAATAAAATATTCTTCTGCTTCATTTTGTTCATTATACAGGTCATAGAAAATTATGATTTGGGGAATGCAGCTGCCACTGTCTCTGCTGCCGCCACAAGCGCAATGGACGTGCAATAACTTTCTAATGCATTGTGTGACTGATCGACTATATATATATCTGCCCCAGTAGGATGACTTTTCGCCTAAGTAATGCAAACGTTCATGATTAGCGTTTGTTGATCATTTAGCGGTCATTATATTCCAAATTGACCGTTAAACAATTATATATAATTTCCAAATATTGTTAGAACCATGCGTTATCTTTTGTGACTGCCCTTCCATACTACATAACATAACTCCCACCCCCAAAAAGAACCTCAATGTAGTGCAATCAAGCACCCACATGTTTAATAATACTGAAATAATAGGTCTTACTTTCTAGAGTGTGACTGTTATCTTTTTTCATATATCAATTTGGTTTGACAACCCCTGTCATTCGCATACCTGGTGTTTTCGTGTTGATTTCCATGCTCACTTAGGAAGGGCAGCTTTAAAAAACTAACCTTTAGTGCTAACAATTGATATTTTCTCATGCAACGTTGGGCGCCATTGTACAATAAATATCCCTCAGATATTCATATTATGCAACTACCAAGTCCCTTTGTATGATTTGACAACACAATACATTTCTTGCAACACTAGCTGGATATTCCATAGCAAAGGATGTTGACATAACGTGATAAACCAGTGTAGCAACTAGCAATCCCGGCAAGCAGGGTGCCACTCAACGTATACATGTAACGCGATTGGCACAATTCGACCTACTGTCAAATTTGAGTAACCTCGGACAAAGTTTTTCAGAACTATATAACCTGAGCGGACATGTGTTCCAATTAGCAAATTCACTGGACGAAGCGTTAGAAAGTTTCTAGCGGTGGCGAGGACGACGGCGGCTACACCTCCAAACACATGACGCGGATTCCTCCTGAAATATTTGCTGAATCCACTGGTAATGAACTAACACTACCAGAATAGAAGTCTCTGTCTGCAATATGTATTCCAGCGATGAATAGAAATATATATTCCACAAAATCAGACCAAGTGAATGGAATGAAATGAAAATCAAAATGCTGGAAATCGAGAAGGCTGCTGTGTCGGCTGAAAAAATATTGGATATATGCTGTGAACCAAGAAGGAAATAATAACAGACATTTGCAGGAGAGTGAATTTTGAACAGATTAGAGACTAGATACCTGAATTCAAGTAGTTGGTGTTCACTTTAACACCAATTCGAATGAAATATGTTTGCAGGGCACATGTCACACACAGTTCCGGATAACCCAGTTATGCAACTGATTATGTTGACATCCAAAGACAGACAGCAGCTCTGAGTGAAGAACAAGGAATATGGAATATCATGGAGAACCAGCACCAGCAGAGAAATCAAACTGAGCCTAAG
>JAUOBX010617081.1:0-15767 GCA_032360705.1 Eupentacta quinquesemita | reverse complement strand
GTCCACATCCACAAAGTTTTGTTCCAATTTGACAAAGTTAGGAAAATCGCATAAATCACGCACATTTGACCTCAGGTAACCTCAAAATTGTTGTCCTGTTTTTCGGGACCAACTGTAGTACCCACCCACCAAGTTTCGGGTAAATTGGACAAACTTGATATTTTCGCATAAAATGTGAAAGATAGAAGGCAGCAGTCATTCTGCAACGCCCACTTTCGAACCCATCCGAGATTTTACCAGGGCGGACAGATTTACCAAGTTTCGAATGGATCAGATAAAGCGTTAAAGAGTTATTGCGCTAACGCCTAATGTTTCCGGAGACGGCGGAGACGGCGGCGGCGGCGGTGGTTACACCGCCAAAACCATAATATCCCCAGACACGCTTAACGCTTCCCGGGGATATAAGGATATAATTACCTTGAATGGTACCCATTTAGAACAAAATTGACAGGCCAGCACTCACCTTTGCAACACTGTATAGCCATACTGGGGCTGTTGATGCCCCTGGGGTTGTGTCAAATCATTGAAAGATTCAAAAATATAAGTAGACAAAGTTGGGGAAAGAATCTAATTGGATAAGAGGGAGAGAGCGGAATCGAGAGGCTGAATGTGGGCAGGGTAGTGAGATGGGACTGGATATGGGTTGGGCGGGGGGACGAGGGAGGTAGTGATGGTGGGGTGGATGAGCATGATGGTGACAAGGCAGGGTCTCGTATGGTGGTGGGATAGTCTTTGAAGGAATCACAACATCTCACCCGGAAAACTCATACGAGAAAGTAGAACAGTGAACAAAAGTGGGCAAATATAGGCAGTTGCCTGTATAAGTCAGACAGCAGTCTTTGAGTACCAACATTTTGCCTGTAGTCAAGCTTGGTACAAGGATTTAGGAGACAGAACAAAGTCGATTCATACCAAAAGTCCTGCGAATTCAGCATTAAATGCTGAATATGAAGTTTGCGAAAAATGTAATACTATCATCTTGCATAACTATGTCAGTCTCTGAAAAATTGGTTTGTCTCATAAAAACAATGAAAATGAATATTTATGTGCCCCTGGATCTACGCAAACAAGCTAACCAACAACAAAAGGACTAATGAAGCGAAGGAACAAAGACCAAATACCATCGACTTTTACCCAATAAAATTCAACCAGAAAACATTTGGAAGGATATAAACAAAACCCAATTGACTACTGCCAACTTGTTCCTAACTATGTCAATCTCTAAAATATATTCATGTGCCCTTGAATGTACACAAACAATGAAGAGCCTCTATCCCGGTATTTTTTACAAAATCACCACTAGCACAAGGAGGTATGGTGAAGCAAAGGAACATAGAACGAATATCATCAATTAACCGAATGAAATCCAACCAGAACACATTTTGAGGAATATAAACAGAACATGATCGAGTGAACCAAATTCCCAAAGGATGAAAAAGCATTCTCCAGGCCCATAAAACAGTAGGTGATTTTCAACTATCAAGATGGGATATCATCTTGCATAACCATGTCGGTCCCCCAGAAATTGGTTTGTATCATAACAACAATGAAAATGATTATTTATATGCCCCTGAATCTACACCAACAAGCTGAACAACAACAAAAAGACTAATGAAGCAGAGGAACAAAGACCAAATACCATCGATTTTTACTCAAATTTCAAAATTCCACCAGAAATTGTCTACTTCCAACTTGTTTATACAGTAACTATGTCAGTCTCTAAAATTAGTCATGTGCCCTTGAATGACACAAACAATAAAGAGTAAGTAAGCCTTCACCCCAGTATTTCTAACAAGATCACCACTGGCACAAGGAAGAATGGAGCAAAGGAGCATAGAACGAATATCATCAATTAACCAAATGAAATCCAATTAGAACATATAATATAACAGAACATGATTCAAACTCCCAAAGGATGAAAAAAGCATTCTCCGGACCCGAAGAACAGTAGGTGATTTTCAACTATCAAGATAGACACTGTGTCAATCAAAAGACAGCTAGCAGCATGGCTGCAGTATTCTCAAGGTTGCTGCAAGCTAACTGCAGGTTGAAATGTGACAAGGCATTACACTACACGTCAGTGATTGTATGATCCATTCACTAAAAGCTGTGTTCACTGTTATGCAAACTTTCGTTTAGCTGCAGCATTCTGACCATTGCTGCAGGCCAACTGGGGCTACAATGTAACAACATATTGCACTACACATCAGTGAATGTATGATACATACACTGAAAGCTGTGTTTACTGTTATGCAAACATCTGTTCAGCTGCAGTCTAGCTGAGGAAACTCAGTCAAACAACAGACAGCTTGCAACATTGCTGCAGCATCCTCAACAATGCTGCAGCAAGCTGCAGTTTACGATAACAAATAGCATCACAGAGTGTGCCTCACACACTCATTTTATGCAGTGTTGCGTTGTTACATGAAAATCCCAGTTTGGTTGCCGCCTGGCTGTGGAAACTCGCAACATTGCTGCAGCATCCTGACAGCTCGCAACATTGCTGCAACATCCTCAACATTGCTGCAGCAAGCTGCAGGTCACAATAACACACAGCGCCACAGTGAATGCATCAGGCACACTCTCAATGCAGTGATCACTGTAACATAACAATCTCAGTTTGGCTGCTAACTGGCCAAGTACACTGCAGGGTAAACTGATGAATTCTGATCTTTTGACACAGTGCCATTGGTGTCTACCACTCCTTCAAAGTGTTCAAAGAAAACCAATGACCAATGATAGCCAGACTCCACCTCATATTGATAATGAAACCACCAGAAACAAAAACATCCCACTTCTGACACCAGCAAAATGTTCCTACCTGGTGTCGTGGTTATCTCCCCAGTTGTACTCTCGTATGATATGGTTGTAGCGGGAGGCGATGTTGTGTATGATGTTGTTGTTTCGAATGTTGTAGTCATGTTTTGAGTTGTCTCATATGGTGTAGTTTTCTCATATGGTGTTGTGGTTGGTCCAGAGGTTGTTTCATATGGTGTGGTAGTTTCGATTGGGGTTGTTGTCTCATATGGTGTAGTTTTCTCATATGGTGTAGTGGTTGGTCCAGAAGTTGTTTCATATGGAGTGGTAGTTTCAAGTGGGGTTGTTGTCTCATATGGTGTAGTTTTCTCATATGGTGTTGTGGTTGGTCCAGAGGTCATTTCATATGGTGTGGTGGTTTCAATTGGGGTTATGTATCGGGGATATTTTGTAGTTATCGGGGTCGTCTCATATGGTGTGGTGGTTGGTCCAGCGGTTGTTTCATATGGAGTGGTAGTTTTGACTGATGTCGTAGTTCCAACTGGAGTTGTTGATCGATATGGTGTAGTTGTCTGATATGGTGTAGTTATATTTAGTGTTGTTTCATATGGTGTGGTGGTTTCAGATGTTGCAGTAGTTTCATATGTTGTAGTGGTCTCTGATGGTGTAGTGGTTTCCGATGGTGTAGTGGTTTCCGATGGTGACGTGGTCTCAGACGGTGTAGTGGTTTCTGATGGTGTAGTGGTTACTGATTGGGTAGCAGTTACTGATGGTGTAGTGGTTACTGATGGTGTAGCGGTTACTGGCGGTGTAGCGGTTTCTGATGGTGTAGCGGTTTCTGACGGTGTTGTGGTTTCGAACGGTGTTGTGGTTTCAAATGTTGCAGTAGTTTCAGATGTTGTAGTGGTCTCTGACGGTGTAGTGGTTTCTGATGGTGTAGTGGTTTCCGATGGTGTAGTAGTTTCAGATGGTGTAGTGGTCTCCGATGGTGTAGTGGTCTCTGACGATGTGATGGTTTCCGATGGTGTCGTGGTTTCTGACGGTGTAGTGGTTTCTGATGGTGTAGCAGTTACTGATTGGGTAGCAGTTACTGATGGTGTAGTGGTAACTGATGGTGTAGCGGTTACTGATGGTGTAGCGGTTTCTGATGGTGTAGCGGTTTCTGATGGTGTTGTGGTTTTGAACGGTGTTGTGGTTTCAGATGGTGTAGTGGTCTCTGACGGTGTAGTGGTTTCAGATGGTGTAGTGGTTTCTGATGGTGTAGCGGTTACTGATTGGGTAGCAGTTACTGATGGGGTAGTGGTTACTGATGGTGTAGCGGTTACTGATGGTGTAGCGGTTTCTGATGGTGTAGCGGTCTCCGACGGTGTTGTGGTTCCGAACGGTGTTGTGGTTTCAGATGTTGCAGTAGTTTCAGATGATGTAGTGGTCTGTGACGGGGTAGTGGTCTCTGATGGTGTAGATTTTTCCGATGGTGTAGTATTTTCAGATGGTGTAGCGGTTACTGATGGTGTAGCGGTTACTGATGGTGTCGTCGTTACTGATGGTGTCGTGGTTTCTGACGGTGTAGTGGTTTCTGACGGGGTAGTGGTTTCTGATGGTGTTGTGGTTTCTGATGGTGTAGTCGTTACCAATGGTGTTGTGGTTTTAGATGGTGTAGTGGTTTTGGATGTTGTAGTGGTTTCTGATGGTGTCGTGGTTTCTGATGGTGTAGCAGTTACTGATGGTGTAGTGGTTGGTATAGTTGTTGTTGAGACCATTTCTGCATGAAAGAGAGTACAAGACATAGATAGGCTGATGACAATGAGGGCAAGGTGGTGACGGGAGAATTACTCTCCCACCCTCACAAAAACGACAAAGTCAAGAGTCATCCTCAAAAATAAGTCAATGAGGAGAAAAAAGTAGAGTAGACAAAATCACACGGTTCCACCAAGAGTTGAACCACAGACCTCTCATTTCCTGTGCCAATGTCCTAGAAAATGAGCTGCTAAGGGCAATAGCAGTCTAATACAAAGGCACTAGATAAGCTTGGTCGATTGAAGGTAGGGGGAGGACCGGTAAATAGATGTTTGAATGTGGGGACAGGGATAAACATAACAGCAAATAACAAGAATGAAAACAAATTGAAAGAAAATTAGGAATAGAAGAATAAGAGTATAAACTGGTGGAAATGCCACATAATTTACAATTAAGAAGAACTGCCCCAATATTAAAACACGGTGGCATTGAGCTTTAACACAATTGAGTTTTTTCCAATGTGCTTGCACTTGTCCTACTCTAGAGGTTCAACTAGACGGAGGAGTGAAAACAATAGCATTGAATAAACAATAGTGGGAATAATTGGGGACAATACCAATGGCATGTGCTCCCTTAGAGGCAAATACACAACAATAGGAAGGGCATGTTGCACCCCTCAATGATTTTTTTCAGGGAAAACGATACAATTAAAGAACAAAGCTCTATTGATAATGTAATACTGGTGTGAAGCATCATTGTGTTCTAAACCATCAGCTCATAAATTATAGAGCTTCAAAATAGTGGGTTCAGATGGGGAGAATAGCGGAATTGGCTTAAGTACAATGAAAAAGAAATTAGAAGAAAACATTGCAATTCCCTCGAAAATGGAATGAGTAACAAATCATAAAACAATGGAAAAGACATATATAACATAATATTACATGAAAAATATTGAACAATAGAATTTTGTGTACAAAACAACAGGAAAGACAACTGTTACATAATATTACATACTTTACATGGAAAATATTAAACAATAAGAAGGAACAATATAATACATTTACTACCACAGAATAAAATGGAATCAGGAAGAGAAAATAAGACTCCAGAACTGACAATGTGAGACACAATTCTATTTCATGTTGAATTTTGGTAATAACAGGTATGGGACATGAATAGGCCTACTAGGCCAACTGGGAAATAGTGCCATAGGTGCTGTGGACAAACGGTGAGAGGCGAAAGTAAAACAAAACAATAACAACAAAACATTTCATCTGCTCCGATATAAAAACACAAATAAGGACAGGTTACAAATAAATGAAAACAAGAATAAAATTGAGAAAAGAAAATTATACATAAATATTATTGTTGTTGAATATCATTTTGTTTTGGATATAGGGATACCAGGGTGATCTGGTAGTGAATCATGACAGGTGGATTCATTGGGTCATATATGAAGACTAGGGACGAAGGCTGGACAGGTGAAAGCTCAAATCGGGTAATAAAGCTGTGAGATAGTATCGTAACTCGTGGCACATTTTCAATTTTAAGAATATTCAGGATCGATAACAGAAGGGTGTGCTCAATGGGGGAAATTACAAATAGAGGGGAAAAACAACAATAGAAAGGAGACACAATAGTGCATCTCTTGCTGATGGAACAAAACAACGGAACTGGGGATAAAAACATAACTAACAAAATTCAGGATATTTCATTTGTCCTGAACTGATCTTGGTAATTATTGTATCAGGTGCAATTTAAAAATATGGGATGATAATATGGGCCGAATACGAAAGACAAAAAGTAATTGGATTATGTTCTGTTATATGCTGGTATTAAGGGAATATGGTTGTTGGATGAATTGACGCAATATGTGTTTGATATCAGGGTAGGAAGTTGTCAAGGCTTTGTGGTGCCTAGATTTGGTAATTGGTATTTCATATTCGGATTTATCTCAAATTACCATTCAGCGTTATGAGAATAGTAGCATGTATATGATCTGGACATATTGGATTTGGAACTCCTTTGCCAATTTTGACCCGAACACATTGTTAGAAGGCACTTTTCTGAGGAATTTTCTGTTTCTGAAATGCCTCACACTAGGTCAAAAGTAGCCTTCAACTTTGGAGGGGGAGGGCAATGGAATTGAATGGTGAGATTTGCGACAATCACTTCGCATAAATGGTAGCAGGTTATACAATTTTGGCCAAATGATGCACTGTTCTAAGCTGGACTGCCACAATCGCCTAAATAAGATGATTTATATTCAAGACCCCCCCCCCCCTCCCCGAAAAAAAAAAAACCATGGATATGACAGCGATAAACATGTTCGAGGGATTACACAATGGTTTTACTTTTAAGGTAAGTTCTAAGTTGCCATACCAATTGACAGTTTATATTTGAAATACTGAGAATGACCATCAACCACTAGAAGGATGGGAAGTAATGGGAGCTAATATGGTGTTGATCTACATATGTGGTATACGTGGGATATATTGCAGAGTTTTTACCCTAAGTATGATATTGATATATGTACAGGATAAATGAAATGTATTTTACATTCCAAGATTTGAGGCTCAACATAATCCTAATCAAAACTGCAACATCAAGTTTCATTTGATACGCCTTAAATGACTATTGAAAACTCCAAGAAAGTGGAAGCATGGGTATGATTTGGATTATCATGTACGGGTATATATTGCAAAGAATGTGATATTGATTCTAAGCTACTTCTAAGCTACTTGCAACATAATTCAACAATTTGTATTCACAACCAAAAATAAAATGGTATGGTATGGATATACATCGCTATCATATTAATGGGATATAGGGTTTTGCAAAAATTGGGATATCAACTAAACTACTATTGGTCCTAGGCTACAAGTGAATGGGAGTATGGGTGCGATATGAATATGCATATACTGGATACATCAGGATGTATAATTGCAAATCAAAAGGTAGAATCAACTGAATAGTGTTATCCATAAAACTGTAATGCAACAAAAGTTGGTGATGCCATTGACTGACATTGAAAATAAATAGAATATAAGATGTAGTCTAAGCTAAACATTTTCATAGTAATCAGCAATAAATTGATAATTCATTCCATTGTTTCAAAGTCATTTCAATCAACCAACATATTGACAAATCAATGTGTTTCAGTGCCATCGAGCGCCCAGTCACATTTGAGGATTTCTTGCCAAGCAGGGGTTCGAAGCCACACCAGGTACACCAATGAAGCACTGCCTCTTTAGTGCACATGGGTGGTGGCATGGTTGTCCCAGGTGGCAATGATAATGTGTCAGACACTCCTGCCCATGTCGGACATGGTTCGAAAAGGATTTGACAACTCAGGTAAGGCATGGTCTTTGACACGACGGAGGCTTGACATGACACCCATGACACCCATGTCACCTCTGACCAAATCTGCACCTATTACACCATTTCCCCATGAACATGTCTGGACATGGCATGCCAAACCCTGGGCAATGTTGCTTGACAACCATGTCAGGAGTGTCATATGACATGGGTGATTACCCCGTTCTCACCCCTAATGTGTCAGACACCCCTGCCCATTTCAAACATGGTTCGAAAAGAATTTGACGACTCAGGTAAGGCATGGTCTGTGACATGGCCGAGGCCTGACAAGACACCCATGTCACCAGTCTGACCCTGTTTTACCATGTCCCTCGACCATGTCTGGACATGGGATGCTGAACCCTGGACATCCTCGCTCAACAACCATGTCAGGGGTGTCATATGACATGGGTCATCACCCCCGTTCTCACCCCTGATCAAGAGCAAGCAACCCTGTTTTTGATAGGACACCCATGGCAACACTGAGGTGTTTCCAATTTTGTGAGGCATGCAATGGGACACTTTTCATTTTCAGTTGTGGAAATGAGGATTTTCGAGGCAGACAGCAACTTGCACTATTCCCCCTCATTTTGCACCATTCCAGTCTTTCGCCCTGAGCGCCTAGCGAGAATACAACAGCTCGGTGCCATTTTTTAACGTCTTTGACACGACCCGACAACGATTCAAGACCTGACCTGCCAGTGGAAAGCTGGCCCTGAATTATCCATGCTTTCCACTCGGTATCCACAACTCGGAACCGGCAGGTGTGGGCCGAATGTGTGGTTGGGCTATCAGCATGCAGGAAAGAACATGCGATTTGTCAACCCACTCACTCTCATTGAATCTTATTCCGATCTCTCATGCTAAGCACCAAGCAAGAAGGGAACCAGTACCAACCAAGCCTTCGGTGATACCCGACCAGGCTACGGAAGGCAGGTCAGAGCGAGCACAAATGCAACTGTACTGGGCACTCGGGTGAGAAAGGCTAAAATGGCAATTGGCTGACAAAGATCCAGTCCGCGCCCAAAAATGCATGATATGGTGTAGCGTGTGTTGACTTACCTGTGGTAGTTTCCTCTGAGACTTCTTTAGTGGTTGAAGGCGGTGCTGCGGGGGTAGAGAGAATTATTGATTGGACAACAGTTCACAAAGAAACATTAATATTATTAATAATGTCCCTGTTGGAGTCTTGACATACTCATGGAAGTACCCAAAGTACAGTAGGTAATGTGCCTGGGCTAATTGTCTTCAGGAGGACAGGCTGTCGCCCAAGCAGCAAGTCATTACTCCCCCCATCAACACCCGTATCCAGCAGAGAAACAATGTCAATATGACCAGGGGTGGGTCGATGAGCAGTAGATTCCTCACAAGACCCATGACTCGGAGCAGTTGAGGTTAAGTACCTCAATGCTAAAGACACAGCATTAGAACGTGTTTCAGCACGTCTGAGGATTGAACCCACAATCATATGATTATCAGTCCAACGCTCTACCGACTGAGCTACTGCACCTCATTAATAATAGAATCTACTTCCTTATATATGGCTCTCCCAGGTCAGTGACATACTCTGAGTGCTTTACAGATATTACCCAGATCATAGGCAGTGGTACGCACTCCGACAATACCAGAGAGTATGCAGCAGCAGCTAGCTAAACTCAGTGCCGGTTGTACTCGATTCCCTCACAGGTTCCCAGAAACGTAGTGTTATCATAGATGACATGCTCAAACCACTCTACCAATTCAATGAAAATTGTATATGTCTATCTTTGTCTGCCAAATTGAAAATTAGAATTGTGAGTGCTGTGAGTTTGGGAAGCAACTGGAGGCTCATCGAGAAACCTTGGTCATGTGAATCATGATAAGACACCAGCAATAACTCACCTTCCCTCTTCGATTAGTGCTGAATCAAGGGTATCACAATTGTTTTCCAGGACTGTCATTCACATCCTCATTTGTGGGACGATGTTCAATAAGTCCCAAGGGGTTCCAATGGAGATTTTCTGGGTAGAGTCTGGAGTCGAACCCCCCCATCCACCACTCCCCTTATAATCTTGATAGAAATCACTGCCAATGCACACAAGTCACGTGAGAGTAACTACATACCTGTGGAAGCTGGAGTGGTTGAAGCTGTGAAGAGAACACAAAAACATGAGATATAGAGACAATTAAAATTTGGGAAGGCTAAAGAGGCCTCGAACTCAGGATGTTTAAATAAGATAGCCCAAAATGTAGTTGAACCGAAGGTAACAATGGCTGCACTTTATGAGCAAATAATTTGTGTGCATTATTGAAAATTTGGCAAGTTTCGTTTAAAACCTGATGAAAGTTTTGAAAGTGGGGTTGCGGAGTTGCTGTTTTTAGGCCAGTTATTGTTTTTGGGAAATTATGCAATGTCTCTTCTCCCTCCTGACTATATGGAAGTCTCAATGACAGACAGGTAAAATTCAGCAAAATATCGATGGGATTTTGATTGTACAGGGACCAAGAGAGTGACAAATACTCCCAACACATTCATGATCCTTCTCCCACGTGGACACACTGACTCTTACATTTTGACTATTCAAAGACACACATATTTCCAGGGGCAAGAGAACTGAGGGAAAACAATCCCCCCTCCCAACTTCGGAAAAGTGTGTTGTGTACAGTATTTCTTCTTTAAGGATCAGTCGTGCCCATCCCTGCTTTCCAGAAGGTTCCACCATCTCGGCATACATCACAAACAGTATTAACATTATTCTTCATATTAGAGGGTGACGAGAAATTAATTGAAATAGTGTACAAATGTTAGGTGTACTCACCCTTGCATATTCCCAGTGAAGTGATGATAAAATGAAGATATAAATCAGCTACCTACCTTTTCTTTCCATGTAATTGACCTCACTTAAGTCATAACTATATTTTCTGCTTGCTGACCTTGCTTTCATGACCTCATGAGACATATCTTGCATGACCCCAGATTCTCAGGATTCACCAAATAAGCGAATACTCTGAGTCTGCTTGAGAGATACTTTTCATAACATAACTTAACAGAATGATCGATTTATTATATAATAAATATTAATATGTTATATTTTGATGCTATCTGTTGGGTTATTGAAAGAATCAAAGACTGAGGACCAAAAACATAATATTTCATATTAGGTTGAATATTATCATATTTACTAATATTACAAAATTCCTACTACTTAAACTGGAAAATATATCAGGCTATTGAATACATTCACCTGGAAAGCCTGATCAAACAATGATATAATTATACTGTGTTCGTAACACATATTATATATATAAATATTTTACATGCTTTACTTATATTTTCACAATTTATATGAGTAGCATGGAAAGTATAGAATGAATAGATACGAATTTGTAAAAAAACAGCAACACACAGACAAAATAAAGATATCATACAGGGTTCCCTCAAGTCAATATCTACAATTTTGACTACAAACCATATAATATGGAATAAAAGCCTCTATTTGTGACTGATTCCCCAATAATTATGACCAGTATTATGGCTCATTGCCATACTAACTGTGACTAAACTATCTAGTTAATATAACAAATATTTCCATAATGAATTAAGTACCAATGAATTGAGTACCTCATTATTACTATCAAATTATAACTAAATTATTCCACTTTATTTGAAACGTGAGGGTAATGAAGAAATTCCACATATTGACTTATCGTTATGGGGCGTTTTCAAACTGTCATAACTCGTTGGAAATTATGTAATTTCACCCAATTTCCGACTATGTTATTGTTCTCAAGTGTGGGGAAAATGTTAGTGAAGTTTTATGGTTAAATGAGCTATAGTTTTTCCCGGGGGAGTTTCGAAAGATTGCCCTACCCCGCACGGACGATATCTCCATTGCTTTGTACACTGTTCGAGTCGCCCGCCCGGTCGCCCGGTCTCCGCACGCACCCCTTTGACCTTCGACACGGATCATTAGCATGCGCGTGAAAGGCAACCGTGAACTGGCTTATTCAACTGTAACCTTACAACTCTGCCAAAAATGTCGCACTTCGCGCGTACGGTCGGTCCCCTCGGGGACAGTCCTATTGGCGCTAGTTCGTGTTTCTTCGTACATTGGTATGGTGAACAATACATTCATAACAACAAATGATGACTTTACAAATTTGGATTTTTTTAACATTAAGGACGGATGCTACCACATCTCTGACAGTTCCACGTTTTGTCTAAATCCTCGCTGCGAAATATAATTGAAGTTATCCACGCATGACCAAAGTAGGCCTAGGCCTACTTACGATGGGCTGCAGAGCGGGTTGCGATTTTGAATATTTTGAATCCGTTACATAGGATTGGGCAGTAGTAATGGGACCTTGTATCCGAATTCTAGAGACCGGAAAAGCATGGAAAACCTGTCGGTATTTTTCGCATATCTCAATCCCATTACCAACATAAAATGAAGCAACATTTGTTCATGTGTCTGCCGCGATCACATTTGCGAGGCAATTGGGCAATTGCTTGGCTGAGCACGACTCAAGATCATAGGGCCCTATACTGTTCGACATCACATAGTGAGGCCACACCCCATCCGAGGGCAGGATTAAACTACTGTAGCTTGATTCAGGATGTCATTAGCCGATATAACTAGTATGGGCCTACGCAAAAAGGAATGGCATAGATCGGTGCGCTGGTCTGTGGGCAACCTTGAGAACAGGAATATGGGAGGCAAACTAGGATCCTGGAATTCGAGTTAACGTATGTTGAGTCCGGATCCTTGGGCCAGGTATGCTGTGTTCTATTTGTCGGAGGCTTATGGAAGCCTTGTTGGATCGATGCCTTCGGGGAGGTATGGGACTTTGAATCCAGACTATAGTTTCTGCCCTCGGTAGCATATTGGGGCTTCATCAGTGGTGTGCCTAATGGAAGACGTTTTGTCACGTTCTAGGAATTGCCGTCGAGTTTTATTCCTTCGTACTGTGTAAAATCCTCAAATTAACGCTGTTATCAACCTCTGTTGAAGCGGAGCTGGCTCTGTGTGCCTATATGTGGTAGGCGGCAACAGAGTTGACTCCTGGCGTGTGTTCACACATTTATCAGCCTTTGTATGCCGGGTGTATGATTCAATCGATTTTGAGTAAAGTTGATAACATATACCAGCCAAATGGGTTTACTGTAGGCCTACACTAATTAAAGGCCATAGAGTCTGCGGTGTCTGCCTACTTTACGTTGATTTTCTATCGCATACGTCATGACTACGCCAGGTTACGTCGTATGACGTTGCAAATAAGCTTATATGGTATTTTGATACCATGTTTCCATAGGTTGGTAACACATTTCATTGGTCTAAACTGCCGTCTTAGGAGGTTTTCAGTACATTGAAATCCATATAGTCCGCCATTTTGAAAATATGCAAATTAGGCTACTTCTGAGTTGAAACTCGTGTCCGATTTTGGATATATTATTGGCAACATCCTCCTGAACGAAAATCAGCAATAAAACAAACTGTTGCAATTTGTTCTCATCAGCATCGAAAATCAGGCTAAATCTGGTCACCTATTAGACGCCCTAACCAATTACGCCACACTGATCTCAGAAATGAAACTCAAACAATATAGACATGATGTATCACATAAACAGAACTGTTTCAGCGTTATTCAGCGTATATTATTAATAACAAACTGTCTCCGCACAAATGAGCATCCGACATGAGTAGCATGGACTTGGTATACTGCATAGCCCATCTCGTATAAGCCATTTAGGGGTATCCAAATTTCTGGGGTGTCATCGCCGATGACGCCTCCGACGATCAGTCTACAGTCACGGCGCCTCATCACGAAATAATATTAAACTAACATCAACTAAGTTCAAGGTTGATAAACATCATGAACAATGATAAATCTCTTAGTCTGAAGAAAACATCTTCAACCACGTATGGGCTTTTGAACACGTGTTTCATTAGGCACATTCCACCTAATATCCATGTTATTCTTGGAACAGGGTCTCAAGAACATGGGATAAAGATCACAGAGGCGGTGGCCGCACCAAATAACCCCAGGGCAGTGTTTATAACAAAGTACCGAAATCGCAGCTTACCCGATAGAACATTTACCCGTGATGGTTCCATCCGTGTTATTCCACGTACCACGGTCTAGTATCGAATAAATGCGAAATAGGTAACATACGGATCCAGACGTAATCGGACCTTACAATTAATGGTAACTGGTTACGTCGGATTTGCCCTAAGGCCTCAATGACGACGGTGGGCGGATGGTGATGTTTACTATACGACTGCATGATACCACCCAATATTATATGACAAACATGAAATGTACTGTAAGTGTATCAGACTCGTTGCAAAAAAGACTATACCCTGAGACGGCATGCATGCAGGCTATCTATATGATGCTGATTGTTCCGAAAACCCTAATAACTTTTGCTTAAGCTTCATCGGATAGCCTGTATCAAACTCCGCATCAGATCGTATAGCGTCAGTGTACCGATCACTGGTATGGTATATTGGGCCTCCAGATGTTTGTGGTTGTCTAATAGCTGGTCATTGGTGTATCTTCTTCTTCTTTGCACGGACGCATCTGAGATGAGATCTGCAATCCGACGCAAGAACTTGTCCATCATCCGTCTCTGAAAGTTTGACTATAATGGTGGTGCATCGTCGGGTGAACATACCCGACAGCTGATGTACAACAAGAACATGTAGAATGTTGGTTTATATTACTTGCGTTTAGCCACTGGCATCTAAAATAATGCGAGCCATAACCGATCGACCATCAGTGTGAAACGAAACTGCCGATGTTCTCTGCTCCGTTGTAATTGGTAACAATATGCCCAACTATCAGCTTACACCACAACGTTGAATTGTGGCTTTCCACAAAAATTTAGTTGATTATGGCAAATGTATTATGTGGCTAACTGACATTGTTAGGAGTTGTGAAGTTAGTTTGATGTTGAAGCAAATACTTGTGGTAGGATCTGTGCATCAGCACATTCACCGCATGTACACATAATGTTTTGATGTCTGTGAACATCATGCAGACTGGACACTATTTATATTGAATACACAATTTAGTTGTTTTGAGTCCATTTGTCAATGTCGATGCCAATGCAATTTACTTTGGAGCTAAACTAAACGCACACATATAAGATCCTTAGCCACTACATGTAGGACTAAGTCACAACTGCGATGACCACGGTACCCAAGTTTACAACATTTTATCGCTTCTATCGGATAATGAGGCCCTTATTCTCAAGTAATTCTGCAAGTAACATCGTCATTTGGAAATGTCGGAATCGTGAGATTCAACTATTGAAGTAACAAAGACTGTTTTGCTCCCTGTTTAATTCGTTAACTTCGTGTACAGAGTGATCAATTCGTAGGTTTCTGCCTCAGATCAAACAAACCACTGACAATGGCACCAAAGAGGACATCACTCGACGCAAACAGCAACTACAGGAACAGTCACGGGAAATTAAATAAGAAATCATATATGTGACCGGATAATTACCTCAGGAAATTGACACCCACACTGCCAAAACGAAGATTGGTAGGACTGGTCATTAGCCAAGTGTTCAATATATCCACTATGAATTAGGGAATTAGGTTATACTTGGTTCAGGTTGCTGTTCATACTTCAAGAGATTGAGGTTTGTTAAATCACGGGCGTTCCTCCTACACAGCAGCGGCATGATTGGCGACCGAACTACGAATCAAATATTGACACCACATCCACTATTTGCCAGAAAGTACCTCGGAGGTACGCACTTTTAACGTTGAATATTATTCCTATCGGTAATCCCCTTTTGATGGGGTCAACCGTCGCCCCGAACGAGCCCTTAGCTAGAGTATACATCGTAACAAATGTTAAGTATGTATGGGAGTGTGCTGAGAATGTACCAAAGGCGGAAAATAGCCACGTCAATAAAGTCCAAA
>JAUOBX010616970.1:0-15769 GCA_032360705.1 Eupentacta quinquesemita | reverse complement strand
TACTAAGCGACAGAAATGTGTGATATTAGACGCTATTAAGCGGGAAGGAAATGCATTTCCAACGTACGAATTGGCTGCCAACTTTGGTGATAGGATCAATGAGCCAGTTCACGGTCACAAGTGCAGATCGGTGTTGGCGCCAAGCGGCGCATTCACGCGACTCGCACACTTTGTGCCAATCCAGATTTGAAGAAAACTTTTACTTTTTGTTTTTTTTCAGGTCATGCAGATTTTAGCAGCTTCTAAATAATACTACTGGTGCCCAACTGTCATTCGCTAACTAGTAGAGCATCAATTATTGTCGGAGAAGTTAAAATTTATCATCTGTCTCAAATTGTGAAAATTCCCTCTCCCCCAATTGACTGGTGAACAAAGTTCGAACCTCAGCCAGCTGGATTATCCGGTGCATCCTTGGGCAAGGTGCTTTTATATCTCCATCGCCTCCTCCCACTTGAGCGTTATCGAGGACCCGTGAAGAAGTGGAGTTCAATCAGCACTGCCATTACTCTCTGGGCTTGCTGGAGTGTATGTATTGCTTCCTACGATTAGGGTAATTGATATCTGTGAAGCGCTTCAAGCATGCCACTGGGTAGAGCAAATCTCCTAACAACTCATTCGAGGACAAGCTTTATCTAAACTGCAGTTCAATAGCGAGGGAGCAAGGGCAGAATTGCGGAAACTGGACCCAACTCGGATGGATAATATTTGCATTCCTCAATGACGATGCTCCAATCTGAATGGTGCTTCATTCAACAGTGAGTTGCATAACTTATCCAAGAGTAGGCTATAGTTGGGAGCCAGGGCAGATTTAGGACTCTAGCAACTGGAACTAACTAAACACATCAACACATAATAGGATGTGCATTTCTCAATAATAGTGCAGCTACTACTGTGATCTGTCAGAATGTCACATGTACCGGGGTACAGAGCCGGTACTTGCTGGTGGAGGCCTCCCATAGAGGACACTCCGGCATGGATATACAGACAAGCTTCACGGTGTTGAACTTTCAACGGCATATATTCAATTTGGTGAATAACATTTGCTGACCTTGGATGATCTTGGTTCAACTACCCAACCTGAAATCGATAGGCTGGCTTCGAAACACACAATGTGAATCTACAAAGCTCCAGTATGATCTAATGTAGCCTACGTGAAAACGATTGTTCTGGGGTCCCGTCATGGATCAAAGTGCAAACATCCTTCCGATGTGAACAGTCCAAATGGTTGGTCTATTAAATCAGGCTGAAATTTGGTGGGTCACTGAATACCATGGATTACATGGCCATAGTTATGTAGACAAGGGGGTCATAAAGTTCATGAACCACACTGGATTCAGTATCATCGAGTCAAGGAATCACTGAGCTTCCTGGTAATAATTCGAGACCTTAAGTCCCAAATTGTATCCCAACAGGCTACGTTTATAAAGCAAACTTACTAATACAATAAACAATAATAGTTAGCCTGCAGTTGCCTTCGAGTGTCCCGATTCATATTCCATCGCCATTTAATAATCATGGTTCAGAATGCTGGAGAGCAAATCCCGCGAGCCATGCTCACTCTTGTGGGACTGCGACTCACTAAACCTGAGTATACAGTAACCTGCTCCCAGGACTGCCATTCCATATCCCTGTCCGACAGACGCCCAGTGAACTCTATGATCTTGCCACTTTCTCGGATGATGGAGGAACAGAAGTGTAGATGCTAATGAGAATGCCAACATCATGTACATCTTGGGAGAGCAGGACAGTTTATTTATTTGACAGTACTCAGAAAAATAATTACAAAGATCTGTCTATTGCAAGAAGAATACAGTAAAAATATTGTTTAGCTTGTTAGATCCATTTATAGTTGAGCATTTACTGTTTCCATGCTTTCGTCACTGCTTCTGATTCGTTTAAACTTTCCATGTAAAATTTGCTATGATACAACAACCATGATTCATTTGTAAGTTCGTTCAAAGTCATGAAAATTATTTGACAATATTCCGAAAAGTGCAGAACTTCCCAAATTTTCTTTTTTAATTCATATAAAATATGGATGGGCAGGCAAGGCGTCAAAATTCTAGTTTAGACAAAATGTTTCTGGAACGTTCAAATTCCAAAAGCTAAACGAAAGGCACTTTTGCAAATACACACCTTATGCCAGGCTCTATTTCTTGGTTACAACCAATACATGGTTTTATATATCAGCTTATTATTTGTTCATATAATGATATTTTTCTTACATTTGCCTTATAATAGCAACAGTAATGAATGAATACAATAACAACTTTTAGTGTCCGAAGGGAAAAAAAGAAAAATATTAGTTCAAAGCTTTAACAAAGCACTACATTACATTTTCACTACGAAAATAAAATGGAAAAGATCATGTGATTTACTAGATGTTAAACATGTACATTACACGTTAAGGCAGCAAGCAGCACTTAACCAAACCTACCCCTCTTATGAAGGATCATATACATGCCTCTCTCTTATACATCATATATGTTCATTAAATATTTAACATGCGATCTCTGACGACCCGTAGTGCTGCTACGAGTTCAAATTCAGGCTAGATAAACAAACAGTGAATGATACAAAATAGATACGGATAGTACGGAAACAACAAAACCTTGGCCTCGACAATACAATATTGTCAGTAAATAGTCACGCTTCAACTGGGCAACGACCCAACCCTGTGGATTAGGGGTCGCTCCCCTGTGAGCCAAATCGTCCAATAGTCACCATCGCCGGAGATGGTGTCCAGTGGAGGTTGTCGCGGCGAGCCCTTCTGTGGACCGAGGAGGTGGTGGGGGGAAGCGGCATCTTCCCATCATTCTTCGAAGGTCCTTTCTGGGCGGGAGGTAGAGCTCTCAGCTGGTGTCATTCCGTCGTCGTCCTTGTCGTCCTGTGGAGGAAGAAGGACCGGAGCCGAATGGTTGGTGGGGAATTCTCTGAGAGATGATGTGAGGAGAGGCGTATGTAGAGATGGAGGTAGGGATGGATCGATGGAGGTTGGGATGGATCGATGAGAGGAGGGATGGATCGATGAAAGGAGCATGCAGGAGGTATTCAAACATATGCCTACAATGGCTGCTGCACTACACTGTGGTTAGTTTTTTGGGGGTCTGTTGTACATCTAGGAGCATGCAAGTTTCTTTCCAGAATAGATGAAACAATTCATAATGTGATGGTGGCAGCAGGTGGCTAATCTGACAGATCCTGGAGAGTCTTTTCCATCCGTTCTTTCAAAAGTTTCATTTCCCTTTGCTGCTGATCGATCATCACCTGGAGTTCCATTTGCTTGTGGTACGACAGCTTCGCATCATCAGTGATAGGTTGGCTGAGGGTGGAATCGAGTGGGGGTTTAGCTTCAGGGGCGTTTTCCAATAGCAGGTTATCTGCCCGGAGACGTTCAATGATGCTTGCAGTCCTCCGCATAGGAGTAACGACAGTCCCAAGATCATCATTCCCAGCTGACATTCTGGCAGCTCCCGGTCTACTTTGGTCATTGTTATTGTCATCCCTCACTAGCAGGTTATCAGCTCGCAGCCGTTCAAGAATACCCTCCGTTCTCACACGGAACCTCGAATGTCGCCGTGTCTGACCCCTCCCGGTATTCATATCGGTTGCTAACTTGCTTCCCATAGAGTCTGTTTCCATTGCACCTTTGCTAACCTCACCAATGTCTGATGATAGACCAGATCGCATGACAGATCTATCCTCCTTGGGAATACGAAGGTCAGGACCTTCCAAGACAAATGCTCCAGAATGGTCTCGCGTCTTTATGTTCACACTCTTGTTGCCAACATCCTGGATGTCTGGTCTTTCACTGTCATTAGGTCGATATGTCCCGCTGCCCCCACTATCTAACTGGGATGAGATATTGCCACCAGCGCCAAAATCACGATGACTCTCTCCAACTTCAAGTTGATCAGGTAGGTAATTTGGTGGAGCTGCTGCTGGCTCCTCAACAAGGACCGCAAACTTAACATTGTCAGAAAACCCTGGATCTACCCTGCCCTGTGCATGCAGTTCAGCATCCCTACCATTCTTAGAACCCACACACTCCACAAAAGACCCATGCTCTCTGAAACCAACACTATGTGCAGTAGGATCCCCTTCCCCACCATCACCGCAAATATCCTGCTGACAAGCGGGATTCGACTTCATTCCATCATCAGCGAATTCATGTTCGAAATTTGCTTTGGTTAGTTCAGGACCTATTTTGGAAGGTTTGGATGTTGCAGCCTTCTCAATTCCTGCACCAACTTGGTTTGTTGCACCCATTTCTGATTTTGGAGAAGCTAGTTTTTCTGTCTGAAACACATGTGTAGTAAGATCTATTGCACCCATCACACCAGCACCATAATTAAAACTGTCCACCCTTTCTACAGTTGGACTGCCCGGTTCCACCCCCATTAACCTAGACAGACCCGACCTGATAATCCACTTTATCTCTGCAGGGTGATCCTTCCTGACCATGGCAGCTAGTCTGGCCATCGGGGCAAGCACCGAGTCCTCATCTATCTCCCCAGGGAGCAGCACCGACCTGGTCCTCCTTCGAACTGCTCTGCACCTAGGCTGCTTACTTTTAGCTATGACACCAACTAGCGGCAGTTTGGAATCCTCCAATTCCGCCTCCCTTGCATCTCCCTGGGGAAACTGTAGAGGGAATCCCTCTAGAGGTTCATCATGCAATGACTTAGACCTTGATCGAGGCTTCGAAGGGAGAGGACTATCGGCGTCCACAAGGTTTTCAACACTCTGGAAGCGTTTTGGTTTAGGGGGTGGAGAACCACCAGGCAGGGGCAAGCTCTCTACTTTACGATGCATGCTCCCTATGCTGTCATCCTTCAGGGGGACTCGTGCAGCAGCCATTATGGAATGGACATCAATTGTCATATTAAAGTCAGTGACCACATCAAGCACAGCAAACTCCTCAGTAAATGATGCACTTACCCCATCGGATGTTCTTGTTCTTCCAATGGCTCCTCGCTGTACAAGATGGGGACTGGCGTCATCATCGTCTGTGGTCCTCGGATGAGATTCTGCTCCTGCCGGGCTCCGAGAGACTGTGCACGATTCATCACTAGGGTTTGTTTGAATTCTTAGCACAGTGGCTGTAGGTACATGCCCATGAACACTAGTATCCTCGGGAATTTCCAACATCACTTCCCTCGACTTTCTCTTCCCAAACAACCTGCCTACAAGAGTTTTTGATTCCCTCTTCTGCGAGGGAACCTTCTCATTTGTGATATTATTGTCAGCATTGTTATTGATATTTGATTCAGAATGTTGGTTGCTATTGTTATTGTTCGAGTTGCTGTCAGAGTCCGACCCTCCCCTCACCCAGCTAAAGAAGCCTCCCTTCTTATCAGAGTCTTCAGAGTCTGAACTGGAACTGCTACTGCTAGAACTACTACTCGAACTGCTGCTGCTGGAGCTACCAGACTTATCCTTCTTGGAAACATCCACAGACACGCCTATTCCACCAGACACACCTATTCCACCGCCTATACCTCCCTTAGCTTTCTTTTTCTTCTTCCTCTTCTCTTTATCTTTCTTGGGTTTGCCCTCTTTGTCCTTCTTCTTGTCCTTTTTCTTCTTTTTCTCAGCCTTCCCACCAATTCCAAGGCCAATACCACCACCGAGAGAACCGCCAATGCCAATATCTCCAGTGCCTTCTGCAGATCCATCCAAGCCCCCATCACCTTCAACCTTTGGCAATGAAAAGGACATCTCTTCCCCAACCTTGCCAACTGGCTCGTCCTTATCAGCAGATCCTGAGAAGCCGAAGGAGAATCCACCGCCTATACCACCAGAAAGATCAGGAGCCTCGATATCCAAACTTGCCCCGGACCCCTCAACATCACCGGATGCATCACCTCCAAAACCGCCGGACAGCTTGGGTGCATCAATGTCAAGGTCCGCATCTGGTCCATCAACACCGGCAGAACCGAATCCCCCAAAGCCAAATCCCCCTGCGATACCACCGGCATCCAAGTTCACATCAGGTGCATCAACATCGCCTGAACCAGTCAAGCCGAAACCTCCGAATCCACCAGACAGGTCAGGTCCACCAATATCTACATTGGTCTCTGGAACATCGGCCTCGGCAGAACCACCAAATCCAAATCCCCCAGCGATCCCACCAGAAACTTTGGGGAAATCAACATCGGGTGTGTCACCAGACCCAGACAAGCCAAAACCTCCTCCAATCCCACCAGATAAGTCAGGAGCACCAATATCTAATTCTGGATCGGGTGCATCCACCTCACCGGACAGGCCAAAGCTGCCAATTCCACCAGATATGTCCGGAGCATCGCCAGAACCGGAGAGACCAATCCCTCCTCCAATTCCACCCGACAGATCTGGGGTGCCAATATCTACATTGGTGTCTGGAATATCAACGTCGCCAGAGCCCGACAGACCAAATCCTCCTCCAATTCCACCAGACAAATCTGGGGTGCCAATATCTACATTGGTGTCTGGATAATCAACAGCACGGGAACCCGAGAGACCAAATCCTCCTCCAATTCCACCGGACAAATCTGGGGCGCCAATATCTACATTGGTGTCTGGGAGATCAATGTCACGGGAACCCGACAGACCAAATCCTCCTCCAATTCCACCAGACAGATCTGGGGTGCCAATATCTACGTTGGTGTCTGGAAGATCAACATCACCGGAACCCGATAGACCAAATCCTCCTCCAATACCACCGGACAAATCTGGGGTACCTATATCAACATTGGTGTCTGGAAGATCAACATCACGGGAACCTGACAGACCAAATCCTCCTCCAATTCCACCAGACAGATCTGGGGTGCCAATGTCTACGTTGGCGTCTGGAAGATCAACATCACCGGAACCTGAGAGACCGAATCCCCCTCCAATTCCACCGGACAGATCTGGGGCACCAATATCTACGTTGGTGTCTGGACGATCCACATCGCCGGAACCCGAGAGACCAAATCCTCCAAATCCACCAGAGAGATCAGGGGCGCCAATATCTACATTCGTGTCTGGAACATTCACATCTGTAGCTCCTGACAAGCCAAACCCACCAGCAATTCCACCAGGCCTTTCTAGTTTAGCATCTGGAGCATCAATATCACCAGTGCCTGATAGCCCGAAGCCGCCACCACCAAGTTTTGGTGCTGTCACATCGCCATCGCCAGATCCAGAGAGGCCAAATGAAAGACCGCCTCCAATTCCACCCGATACGTCCGGAAGCGTTACATCAGTGTCAGCAGAAGGAATGTCGATTTCAGTCTTGACCCCAGCATCTGGTATGCTAGCCCCAAAAGAGCCTCCAAGGCCACCACCTGGAATTTCTGGAGTATCGACCTTGACATCTGTCTTCCCTCCTATGTCAACATCTGGTGCAACGCCACCACCGAATCCGATTCCACCACCGAAAGATGGTAATTTGACCTCTCCATCAGACTTTGGTTCAACTGAAGCATCATCATCAAGTGACAACCCAAATCCTCCTCCTATTGATGGGGCCTTGATGTTTATATCCGTCTCTGGCTGGACAACCCCTCCGAATCCACCACCAACATCCACCTCTGGCTTGTCGACTCTGCCGCCACCACCAAGAGAGAAATCGCCTTCAGGGCCTGAAATGTTAGCAGCAGGGAGGTTAGCATCAACATTTCCTACAGTAATACCGCCCCCGAATCCAAACCCTGGTCTCTCTTTATCGGGCGTCTCCACAGAAATGCCACCATCTGCACCGCCACTCAAGGCACCGCCTATTGCTGGCCCTTTGATATCAGGCCCTCCGACAGAGATGTCCACATCTGGTGAACCAACATTGCCCTTAACATCTGGAATGTCCGTTTTGGCCCCGAAGTTAATATCAGGGGCATCGGGAGTCTTTATGTCAATTCCCGAATCTCCTCCTAGTCGGACGTCTGCGCCGCCACCGATCCCAAATCCGAACCCTTTCTTCTTGTCGTCATTGTCACTGTCTGAGGATGATGAACTCGATGAGCTGGAAGATGACTTGCCATCTCCGCCCCCACCAAGGCCAAAACCGAACCCAAACTTCCCACCTTTCTTCTTCTTTTTCTTCTTCTCTTTCTTCTTCAGACCAAGATCCAATCCACCTTCGGGCCCCTTGATATCAGCTGAACCAGCAAGCCCCACGTTAGGTATGTCAATGTCTCCTTTGGTATCTATCTTTCCATCACCTCCCAGAGAGATATCTGGCCCCTCGATGGATGGACCCTTGACTTTGATGTCAGCATCGGGAATGACTACATCTGCCTCTGGTACATCAACGTTTACATCTGCCTTTGGAATGTCCGGTCCTTCAACAGACAGGTCAACACCTGGTATACCACCCTTCTTATTTTTGTTTTTGCCGCCAAACTTTAACTTGCCTCCGAAGCCAAGCTTTCCTTTCCCTTTTCCGCCGGAGCCTCTGGATTTATCCTTCTTACTGCCAACATCCAACTTCAGGTCTGCATCTCCAGAGATGTCAACATCTGCTCCGGCAGAGGGCATTCTTGGAGTCTTGACTGCGGCATCAATCTCTGGTGCTACAATGTCTCCTCCACTGGTCACCCCGACATCGATATTTGGCCTACTGGGATCAATGTCAATGTCCCCTGAGGGCCCTTTGACATCAGCATCGATACCAGCACTTGGTGTATTGATGTCTAAGTCCAAGTCAGGTGCACCCACTTTAACACCTCCTCCGAGACCGAATCCAAACCCCTTGGAACCGTCCTCTGATTCAGAATCGGATGAGCTGGTACCATCCTCCTTCTTGCCTCCGAACATCACTTTACCACCGAAACCAAATTTGCCTCCCTTCTTTCCCTTTTTGTCCTTCTTTTTGGAACCTCCAAAATTTAGACCAATGTCTGGTTTGTCAACATCCACTCTGGCATCGGCATCCACATCAAGTTTTGGTCCTTCGGCTGATATGTCCAAATCTGGTCGGTCAATATCACCTTTGCCTTCGATGTCAAGCCCACCAGAAAGACCACCAGAGCCCTTGATATCAACATCCGGAGCATTTATATCGGGTTTGTCCACTTTCAGTTTAGCATCTGGAGCCTTCACCTTGATGTCCGCATCAGGAATGTCGCCCTTGATTTTCCCTTTGCTTCTTCCCAAGCTGCCAAATTTGAGCTTGCCACCAAATCCAAACTTGCCCTTTCCTTTGCCTCCTTTGTCTCCACCAAGGTTTGCATCAATGTCAACATCAGCTTCAGGAAGGTCAATATCAGGTTTGGACAGTTTGACATCTGTATCCAATTCAGGTATCACACCACCAACATCCCCTGAAACGTCAATGCCGCCACCGACATCTATCTTCGGGCCATCACCTGAAATATCCACATCTGGCTTATCAAAACGGACGTCCACATCTGGGCCACCGATTTCCCCTTCCCCACCGAATTCAGGTAACTTGACGCCACCACCGAAGCCGAAGCCTCCTCTGCCTTGACCATCAATATCGACCTTTGGCTTGTCAATGTCAACATCACCATCCAACTTCCCACTAATGTCCATATCTCCACCTGTATCTCCCGAGATGTCCAGGTCTGGAGCAGTCACTTTGGCACCACCACCGATGCCGAGACCAAACTTCAAACCCTTCTTGTCATCATCATCATCCGAGTCAGAGGAAGAAGAGGAGGATGAGGAAGATGATGTGCCATCTTTCTTACCACCGAGACCGAAACCAAACCCGAACTTTCCTTTCTTCTTGCCTGATTTCTTCTTCTTCTTTCCCTTGATTCCACCAGATAGGTCAAAGTCAATGTTTCCGTCAGGACCCTTGATGTCAATGTCAGCATCACCTTCCACACCAATCTTTGGCTTGTCAATGTCAACATCTGGAGTATCAATGTTGACCTTTCCTCCTGCATCTAGATCCAGATCTCCTTTGACTGACGCATCACCGCCCAGGTCTACATCTGGCGAGTCTTTCTTTCCTCCGAATTTCATCTTCCCGCCAAACCCAAACTTTCCCTTCTTCCCTTTCTTCTTCTTGGAGGACAGATCTACACCGCCCTTAGGAAGGTTCACGTCTGGTCCTTCGACATCAACATCCAGCTTTGGGCCTTTCACATCAATGTCAGCATCAGGTTTTGATAGTTTAACGTCCACATCTAGATCTGGAGCAACGACACCACCAGAAATGTCCAGATCTCCCGCTTCGGGCTTGCCAACATCTATCTGTGGTCCCTCAATATCAACCGAAGCACCACCTTTACCTTTGCCTCCAAATTTGGGCATTTTCAGACCACCACCAAACTTTCCTTTCTTGTGCTTGCCCTTACCGTCCAAGTCTGCAGAAATATCAACATCCACATCGAGGTCAGGTTTATCAGCCTTGATGTCACCCCCTATATCAACATCTGGGGCATTGAGGTCTGCGTCACCCTTGATAGATGGCCCCTTCAGTCCTCCCTTGAATCCGAAACCTTTCCCTTCATCCTCAGAATCTGAAGAGCTAGACGAAGATGAGGAATCATCTTTCTTTCCACCAAAGCCGAGACCAAATCCCAGTTTGCCCTTCTTTTTGCCCTTTTTCTTCCCCTTCTTCTTCCCCTTCAGACCGAACTTTACATCTGGTCCATCAATGCCTCCTTTCCCACCAATGTCAACATCTGGTAGGTTGATATCACCTTTGGGTCCCTTCGCTTTGATATCAACATCAGGGCCACCTCCAACTCCACCTTTGATATCAATATTAGGTTTAGCGACCTTGACATCAATGTCACCCTCTGGGAGAACAACATCACCTCCAAGATCACCAGATATGTCAAGACCTCCCTTAATGTCAGCATCTGGACCCCGAACATCGATGTCACCTTTGCCCTTGCTGCCAAATTTTGGTAGGTCAATGCCAAAACCGAAGCCACCTCTTCCTTTACCCTCTAAATCAACGTCAGGGGCATCAATGTCACCCTTGATGTCAACATCACCACCAAAGTCTGGTCCTTTCAGTTTTATGTCTGCATCGGGTCCTTCTATGTCCACACCGCCTCCAATTCCTCCCTTGATGTCAATATCTGGCTTATCAACCTTGACATCCACATCGCCTTCTGGAAGAACAACATCCACATCTCCGGAGATGTCGAAGTCTCCTCTCAGATCTGCATCGGGTCTGTCAACATCAATGTCCACACCACCTTTTCCCTTGCCTCCGAACTTGGGTAAATGTATACCACCAAATCCAAAGCCACCTTTTTTGTGTTTTCCTTTCCCGTCCAGGTCGATATCAGGGCCATCAATGTCCCCTTTGATGTCAATATCACCACCGAAGTCTGGTCTTTTCAGCTTTATGTCTGCGTCTGGCCCTTCAATGTCCACACCACCTCCAAATCCTCCTTCGATGTCAATATCAGGCTTATTAACCTTGACATCAACATCACCTTCTGGAAGGACAACATCAACGTCTCCGGATATGTCGAGGTCTCTTTTCAGATCTGCATCAGGCCCGTCAACATCGATGTCCACACCACCCTTTCCCTTCCCTCCAAACTTTGGCAAATGAATTCCCCCAAAGCCGAAGCCACCTTTCTTGTGTTTCCCCTTTCCGTCCAGGTCAATATCAGGCCCATCAATGTCGCCCTTGATGTCAACATCACCACCAAAATCAGGTCCTTTCAGTTTTATGTCTGCGTCTGGCCCTTCAATGTCCACACCACCTCCAATTCCTCCTTTGATGTCAATGTCTGGCTTATCAACCTTGACATCAACATCACCTTTCGGAAGAACAACATCAACATCTCCAGATATGTCGAGGTCTCCTTTCAGGTCTGCATCTGGACCATCAACATTAATGTCATAACCACCTTTTCTCTTCCCACCAAACTTTGGTAGGTGAATTCCACCGAATCCGAAGCCACCCTTCTTGTGTTTTCCTTTACCATCTATGTCAATTTCTGGTCCTTTGACATCAATATCACCCTTGATGTTGGCATCACCGCCAATGTCAGGTCTGTCAACTGATGCATCGCCATCAATGGAAGGGCCTTTGAACCCAGCCTTCAATTTGATCTTACCCTCGTCCTCAGAATCGGAGCTAGAGGAAGAAGACGAAGATGATGTACCGTCCTTCTTGCCACCGAAGCCGAACCCAAAACCGAGTTTTCCTTTCTTCTTTTTGCCCTTTTTCTTCTTCTTGCCTTTGATCTTTAGATCTGGACCACCAATCTTAACGTCAGGAAGATCAATGTCTCCTTTGAGATCAGCATCAGCATCAATGTCACCTCTGATTCCTCCACCAATGTCTGGCTTGTCAACCTTGACATCAATGTCACCTCCACCAGATATATCTAGGTCTCCTTTCAGTTTAGCATCTGGACCGTCAAAATCACCTCCTGCTTTGCCTCCGAATTTAGGTAGATCAAATCCACCGAATCCAAATCCACCTTTCCCTTTCCCATCCCAATTCCCATCAGGTCCATCAATGTCTCCCTTGATGTCAACATCGCCACCAAAGTCTGGTCCTTTCAGTTTCATGTCCATATCGGGTCCTTCAATGTCCACACCGCCTCCGATTCCTCCCTTGATGTCAAAATCTGGTTTATCAACCTTAACATCAACATTACTTTCTGGGAGGACAACATCCACATCCCCAGAGATGTCAAGGTCTCCTTTCAGATCTGCATCAGGCCCGTCAACATCAATATCCACACCACCTTTTCCCTTTCCTCCAAACTTCGGTAGATGTATCCCTCCCAATCCAAACCCGAAGCCACCTTTCTTGTGTTTCCCCTTGCCATCCAAGTCAATGTCGGGACCATCGAAATTTCCGTCGATGTCAACATCTGGCCTCTTTAGGTTTATGTCTGCATCAGGTCCTTCGATGTCCATGCCGCCTCCAATTCCTCCCTTGATGTCAATATCAGGCTTATTAACCTTGACATCTACATCACCTTCTGGGAGAACGACATCCACATCTCCAGAGATGTCAAGGTCTCCTTTCAGATCTGCATCGGGTCCGTCAACATCAATGTCCACACCACCTTTTCCTTTGCCTCCAAACTTGGGCAGATGAATCCCACCGAGTCCAAATCCAAATCCCCCTTTCTTGTGTTTCCCTTTCCCATCAAGATCGATATCTGGGCCTTCAATGTCACCGCCGACGTCAACATCACCACCAAATTCAGGTCCCTTCAGTTTTATGTCTGCATCTGGTCCGTCTATGTCCAAACCACCTTTCACATCTGGTTTATTGACCTTGACATTGATATCACCTTCTGGAAGTACGACATCTACATCACCTCCAACATTGCCAGATATGTCAAGGTCTCCTTTCAGATCAGCATCTGGCCCCTCAAGATCAATACCTCCTTTCCCACCAAACTTTGGAAGTCCGAATCCAAACCCCTTGGAATCGTCCTCTGATTCAGAATCGGATGAGCTGGTACCATCCTCCTTCTTGCTTCCGAACATCACTTTACCACCGAAACCAAATGTGCCACCTTTTTTGTGCTTTCCTTTCCCATCGAAGTCGACATCGGGACCGTCAAGATCCCCCGACACATTCGGCAAGTCAACATCAGCATCTACGTTCACTCCACCACCGAACCCACCAGAGATATCCGCATCTGGTTTTTTTATCTTCACATCAATATCACCCTCTGGTAGGACAATGTCAGCATCTCCTGAAACATCTGCATCTGGGAGGTCAATATCGCCATCCACATCAAGATTAAGGCCACCCTTTCCCTTGATTTTGGGTTTCTTGGCATCACCTTTCCCTCTGCTTCCGAATTTGGGCAATTTGAATCCTAATTTTCCTCCCTTTTTACCTTTGCCCTTGATGTCTGCATCAATTTCGGGTGAACTGATATCTATGTCAATGTCTCCTTTGGGTCTTGGCCCATCAATGTCAACATCTAGCTTACCACCTGCTCCTCCACCAATGTCCAAGTCTGGGGTGTCAATGTTTACTCCACCACCGACATTGAGATCCACATCTCCTTTTGGTCTGTCGATGGAGGCATCACCCTTCAGAGAAGGACCTTTCAGACCACCCTTCAATTTGAACTCGCCCTCATCATCAGATTCAGAACTTGATGATGATGATGTGCCATCTTTGCCTCCGAACCCAAAGCTGAAGCCGAACGACCCTCTCTTCTTCTTCTTCTTCTTCTTTTCTTTTTTCTTCTTGCCCTTCAGGTCACCTGACAGTCCCAGTTTCATATCAGGCCCATCTAGGCCACCCCTCACATCAACATCACCTTCTGGCTTTTTCACTTTTATGTCTGTGTCTGGCATTTCAATGTCAACACCACCGCCAAATCCTCCCTTGATATCAATGTCTGGCTTGTCAACTTTAACATCTACATCAGCTTCTGGAAGAACAACATCAACATCACCAGATATGTCGAGGCCTCTTTTCAGTTTGGCATCAGGACCATCGATATCGATGTCTGCATCACCTTTTCCTCTGCCTCCAAATTTGGGCAAGCCAATTCCCCCAAGACCGAATCCTCCTTTCCCTTCTCCGTCAAAATCAACATCTGGTCCTTTCAGTCTCACATCAGCATCAGGTCCATCTATGTCCAAATCACCTCCAATCCCTCCCTCAATGTCAATATTTGGCTTATCAACCTTAACATTGACATCACCTTTAGGGACAACCACATCCACATCCCCAGAAATATCAAGGTCCCCTTTCAGATCTGCATCTGGTCCATCAACATCAATGTCCACACCACCTTTTCCCCTTCCTCCAAACTTAGGCAGATGTATACCTCCCATTCCAAATCCGAAACCACCTTTGTGTTTCCCCTTTCCGTCCAGGTCGATATCAGGCCCATCAATGTCGCCCTTGATGTCAACATCACCACCAAAGTCTGGTCCTTTCAGTTTTAGGTCTGCATCGGGTCCGTCGATGTCCACACCACCCCCAATTCCTCCCTTGATGTCAATATCAGGCTTATCAACCTTGACATCCACATCACCTTCTGGAAGGACGACATCCACATCTCCAGATATGTCGAGGTCTCCGTTCAAATCTGCATCAGGCCTGTCAACATCAATGTCCACACCACCTTTTCCTTTGCCTCCAAACTTGGGAAGATGTATACCACCGAACCCAAATCCAAAGCCACCTTTCTTGTGTTTCCCCTTTCTGTCCAGGTCGATATCAGGCCCATCAATGTCGCCTTCAATGTCAACATCCGGTCCCTTCAGCTTGATGTCCATATCTGGTCTGCCAATGTCTACATCACCACCAATTCCTCCTTTTATGTCCATGTCTGGTTTAATCACCTTGACATCCACATCGCCTTCTGGGAGAACGACATCCACATCTCCAGATATGTCAAGGTCTCCTTTCAGATCTGCATCAGGCCTGTCAACATCAATGTCCACACCACCTTTTCCTTTGCCTCCGAACTTGGGTAAATGCATTCCACCGAATCCGAAACCGAAGCCACCTTTCTTGTGTTTCCCCTTCCCGTCCAGGTCAATATCAGGCCCATCAATGTCGCCTTCAATGTCAACATCTGGCCCCTTCAACTTGATGTCCATATCTGGTCTGTCAATGTCTACATCACCATCAATTCCTCCTTTTATGTCAATGTCTGGTTTATTGACCTTGACATCCACATTGCCTTCTGGAAGAACGACATCCACATCTCCAGATATATCAAGGTCTCCTTTCAGATCTGCATCAGGCCTGTCAACATCAATGTCCACACCACCTTTGCCTTTGCCTCCAAACTTGGGTAAATGAATTCCACCAAATACAAATCCACCTCTTTGGTGTTTCCCCTTCCCGTCCAGGTCAATATCA
>JAUOBX010616859.1:0-16756 GCA_032360705.1 Eupentacta quinquesemita | reverse complement strand
GCATTTTTTTATGTTTGCGTTCTAAATATATCGTGCACACAATAAGTGTCATATACATACACAAACACACACAGACACGTATTCACACACACACGATTGCATGACTGCATTGATTCCTTCTATCTTCGGCGAGGAATAAAAAAATACATTGCTGCTTTGGAGAGCATCCAAAGGAAAGCAGCTCGTTTTGACTCTAACAATCACAGGAGAGTGTCTAGTGTGAGTAACATGTTAGCTAACTTGAATCGGAGGTCAGTTCAGGAAAGGAGATTCGTGGTTAGAGCAACCTTACTCTATCAGACCTTGAGATTCAGGCTGCTATAAACATCCTTCAGTATGTTAGCCTTCCTATCAGGAGGGGCAGAAGTCAACACGAGTTCACCCTCTACAATATCAGGGCCGATACTGAGCAAGACCAAGTCTTCTTCCCCGTCGCACTATCCGGTGTTGGAACATTCTTCCCAGCGATGTCTTTCATGATAGTGCTCCAACTTTCCAAAATGATCCCTGGCAGAGGATAATTTGGGGCTTTTTTGTAATGGGTGGCCGAAAGATCCTCTTTATAGACCACAACTCGGGATTATTGTGGTGTACAGCCAGTTTTTCCTTTTCTTCTGTTCTTCTGTTCATGTGTTTCTTTTGGACTGTTCAGTTTAATTGCATATTTTGGTTGCACAACTCTCGTTGGACTTTCCGTGGCATCGATGCCCTATGTGTCCAAGCCTTGTAAGAAGAAAGAAGAACGAAAAGAGAGAAAGAAATCTAACTGCTAAAGCACAATCTGGTCTCGGGGTTAGTCGGAGCGCAGTTGAACAAATCTCCCTCTTCAGATTTCTAATCGCAAAGCATCTCCACCATCAGCGGGGCCTTTTTACAACTAAATTTACTCCACGAAAGCCTTCGAAAGAGTTTGGCATGATGGCCTGTGACAGGTCATCAAAGGGCTTCAACATTAAAGAAGGGCTTTCAAGCCATTCAAGCACAATATGAACACTCCAGCACAGTTCTGTTGAACAATCAGCAATTCCTCCGTGCGGCATAAGACTGTGCTGCCCGCTCTCACAAGCACTCTTAAATTTCTTCCTCGCAAGAATTATGCAAGAGCTCCTCCATGATCACCATGTCACAATCGGTATTGATGTTTGACCAGTCTGCAACCTTTGTTTTGCGGAAGACAATGATCTGAATGTTGGCAGCATCAACCAACTCCAAGACCGTATAACAACAGACTTGCTACAGTAGCCAACAGCTGTGACATGGAAATCAGTGCGGAGAAGTCCCAAGATTTTGGTGAATAGCGGAACAAGCATCCGCTTGTATCACACTGGTTGGCGAAACTCTAGATAAAGTGTCCGGCTCAAGTACCTTGGAGCAACCCTGACCAAAGATGGCACCTGTACAGCGGAAATTCGCTTACGGATTGCAGCAGCAATGGCCAAACTGAGTTAAATTCGAAAGAGCAATATCAGCTTTTCCGTCAAACATTCAAGTCACTCGTCATATCAATTATATTTACGGCTGTGGGACCCAGACGCTACTCGCGGGAAATGAGGGCGGGGGATCCAGGCATCCGAGACTGAGTGCCCAAGGAAGCAGCTCCGCATCTCTTGAACTGACCTTAAGACGAATGAGTATGTACACGGCAGTGTCAGCAACTTTGTGAGCCCCATGAACATTTACTCGCTACAATCGGAAGGCGGAAACTGGCTTCGTTTGGACACATCTTAAGACACGACAGCCTTTCCGAGAGCTTCCCTCAGGGCACCGTCGAGGGCGAAAGCAGATGAGGTTGACAAAGGAGAAGCTGGATGGTCAACGTTGGAGATTGGACGGGCCCGGCTATGCCACATCAACTCACCAAGGCTACTGACAGACCATCATGGAGGAGGATGACAGCTTCTGAACTCATGTCCCCCGACGACTCCCACAGTCACGAGGCTGAATGAGTGAGTGAAATGCGCTGGACCTCTGTATCATGCATCAGGAGATGCTCTGGGCTGGCAAAGGGTCACTACTCACTTGTGGTGTTTCACAAGGATCGGTTCTTGGGCCATTGCTCTTCCTGGCTTATATCAACGATCTTGAAGATTCTGTGAATTCCAAAGGTAAACATTTTGCGGTTGATACAAAGTTATATCGGGAGGTTGTCTCGACTGATGATGTGGCAATTGTCAAAAGGGACCTAGATTCAATTTCCAAATGGTCTTCCGACTGATTTACAATGCTGATAAGTGAAAAGTTATGCATGTTGGTTATTTGATGATATTGTACTGATAAGATGCTACCTTTTTGCTTACTTTCAGACCGTGTTCATTGTTGAGGACAAGGACAACAAAGATGTCGTTCCTTACAACGAAGAGGCAGCGTTCTAATGTATGAACACGGTCTTAGCTAACCTGGAGTAAAACACTGTGGGCAGTAATGAGTGCGGCCACGATGGTGGCATCAAGGTCCTCAGTGGCGTAGTTACAGCCTGGGATGGAGCACGCTACGAAAGGCATGTTGAGCAGAGTTCAGGAGCCACAGCTGAGCAGATAACACCCAGTAGTGTTCGACCTTGCAGGAAGTACCTCCAGGCCTCCTGGATTTCCCAACGCCGAAGGACATCACTGACGTTCGCTCCTGGTTTGGGCTGGTTAACCGGGTTTCTTACGCCTTCACCTCGGCTGAGAAGATGCTGCCATTCTGACGATTGCTGAAACCCAGCACGCCTTTCCACTTGGACGACGACCTCCAACGTGCATTTGAAGAATCCGAGGCAGTCATAGTCAGCGAGATTGAACAGGGTGTCCAAATCTTTGACCCCAACAAGCTGAAGCCAACATGCTTGGCGACGGATTGGTCCAATGCTGGTATCAGCTTCTGGCTGCTGCAGGAAGTTGGAACACGGCAACTGCACCAAACTGGAGCCCTTCTGTTGCAGCACTGGTTGTAAAATCCCCCTCGTTGGCAGCATATTCACACATCCTGCAGAATCCCGCTACGCACAGATAGAAGGTGAGGCTCTTTCAGTCGTTGATGCACTGGTCAAAACCAGGTATTTCATCCTGGGATGTGACAACCTCATAATCGCTGTGGACCACAAGCTACAAAGATCTTCGATGATCTGTCTCTGGAAGATATCTCAAACACTCGCCCACGGAATCTAAAGGAGGAAACACTGCGGTATAGATTCCGAATGTTTCATGTGCCAGACGTAAGATATCGGGCAACAGATTGCATCTCATGCCATCCCACTGGTGAGCCAGAGAAACTGATACTTACGGACGACATATCAGCAGTCGGTTCCACACTCCATATGCTGACACATTCTCAACCCATCATGGCCGGCGTACGCACCCAGGCGACACATCATAATACTATTGAGGACTGCGTGTACGCATCAGCAGTCTCACACTGGACTCTCTCAACCTCAAAACAGTGACATGGGACAGAGTGCGAATCGCTACAGCCAGCGACAAGTCATGCAGAGCCTCATTGAACTAATCGAATCAGGGATACCAGAATTCCCTCAGGAGTTCCCTGGGTATCTCCGAGAGTACTACCAGTTCCCAGACAGCCTACATACAGTTTACGGCGTGGCCCTCTACAATAATCGAGTAGTCATACCCCCATTTTCCGTAATCGGATCGCACCTTCTAACCCGAGTGCACCACCCACCCCTTCCTCCACTATAAGGGGTGCAACTATTTGGTAGTGGCAGAGACAAACCCCGTGACACCTGGCGTGAGACTTGGGCAGCTCGGGAAGAGGAACTTCGCAATCGCCATATGAAGGGGGCTTTAACGCTGGTCAGAACACACCAAAAGACTCCCGCCCGTAGCGTCACGGAAGGAACCGTATCAACCCATACGTCTGAGACACATGAACCACGGAGCACTACGGAGTGACCAATGGGAGACTCATGGAGCGGCTGCACCAGATCCACTACCTGTGCAGTCATCGTCGTGCCGTAACCCTACCCCGGCAATATCATAGAAGGACAATCATCACCCTCAACCTGTCAGCATCCTGCCACTGAGTCCAGAGAAGCACCTGCGGAATCCGAGACACGTCCTGGTTACCGTCGACAGGAGAGACTAGCATCCACGGACGAGTCCTCAAACACAGGTGGATCCATCAACGATGCACCACCAGCGCCCAACATCAACATGGACCACAGGCCCACCACCTCACCGACGATTGACATTCCGGATGTTGCCCCAAGACGGTCGGACCGGAAAACCAACAGGCCTGTCTGGCCCTCTGACTATGATATGTGACTATGATGTACTAGCATTTCAGAAACTTCGACACCTGACAGTACATGTTTTCTCTGTGATTTATCCTAGTTTCCCCTGCCTTGCACATGGCCGACTTGTAGGGACTTTGTTCTACTTCATTTCCTGCTCAGTTGACTTTATGCAGCCTTCGTCACGAATGGTGGAGCATTTTACTTCTTAACAGTCGGTTCCAAACGCTTGGGAGAGATAGATGATATTGTACTGATAAGATCCTTTCTTTTTGCTCATTTTCAGACCGTGTTCCTTGTTGAGGACAAGGGCAATAAAAAAGTCGCTCCTTACAACAAAGTGACAGCGTTCTTATTTAGTTATCACAATGGCAACGCTTCTTTCAAGTAAAATGGACAGAGTATTCAGCAAGTTATTTCTGAAAAAGACTCCGGCGTTCTTTGTAGTCATCTTTGGAACCTTCTATGCAGTGTGCTGAGGCTGCGAAGAAAGGTAATTGGATTCTAAACGTCACTTCAGTTTTCTTGACAAGGACATTTTGGCTAGGTTGTTTAAGCAACTAGTGAGACCTCACTTAGGATACTCAGTCCAAGTGTGGAGTCCATACTTCTCAAAAGATGAACAGTTGATTGAAAACGTTCAGAAGAGGGCTGGCTACTGGCATGGACTAATTAGTTGGCTGTGGGATTTACCTTAAGAGGACAGATTGGAGAGGCCAGGTCTAACAGCAGCTGAGGCGAATTCGGAGTTATTTGATTCAGGTTTTCCAAATTGTCCATGGACTGGATGGTCTTTTCTACCAATAGGGGACATCGCCTCAAGCTACGTGGCAAACGATGCAAGTTGGATATTCGTGAGCACTTCTTCTCACATAGAGTTATCAATGAGTGGGAGAGCCTTCCAGAAGATGTTATTTCATTTATGAGTGTGAATTTATTCAAGAATAACCCTGATTTGTTTCTCAAGAGCTGCGGACGAGTTCTGTAGGCATTGGTCTTTTTCACTTCGGGTTGTTGTGTCTTCGGGGTCGTTTATGAGGACTATTGTCCTTCCTGACCCTTCAATACTGAACTAGACCAAACTAAACTTCTCCCGGTATCAAAAGTCTGGACAGTTAAGTGTTCAATGTTGTTTTGATAGTGAATTTGATTTGTTATTGGTCATTCTTAGCTGCTTAGAAGAACGGTGTAAGTTAACTGGTTGGTGATTTGCAGTCGACAGAAAAAGGGTCACGTCGGCACATTTTTCCCGACGCTTGGTTCTTCAATCGACGCCCCGGAAAGAACAACACTGACCGTGATTGTGAGATGACTACTGCCTGAGACTGTTTAGCAGGTATTATATAGGCAGGCTTGTCGTTCTGATTGCTTCCTTCTGTTCCATGATAGCGTGCAAGGAAAAAAATGATCTCTTTGGTGGCTCCTGTAGAAGTTTTCACTTTCACTCATTTTGTTTCATCTATTTCTGTAGTGCATAACATCACAATATCACTGCAATCAGTAAGATTTTTGCTCAGCCCAGTACTCCTCAGATGTGAATCTCAGTTCCGGCTGAAAGCAGAGCGTCTACTTTAATTTGTGAACGTTAACGTATATTCGACTTGTTTCACTTACTAAAACTATGTTAGTCTCGCTGTGAGTCAGTCTACATGAAGCAGTGCATTCCAACTTTACAAGTATCTCATTGTATGTATATAGCACAACCGGAATATAAATCCTCAAAGTTTGAATATATGATGTCTGGTTTCCATTATCCGTTTCATTCGCAATACACGATGTGTTACGTTTTATTATCTGAGGGCCTGTAGAATAGGACCCTTTCATGAGTAAGCCGGGGTCATTGTGGGCTAGTGGTCACTCAATTGTAATCCGTTTAATCCTAGCTCGATAGCATGAAACCTCAAATATACCTACAATAGAAACAAATGGAAATGTTGGACGCATGCTACTATCAGACTGCACCATATACTTTCTGTCTACTGCTCCCATGCAATCGTTGTGTTCATAAAGCCTGGATTGTCCTAATTTGTATAGTTCCCATTACACGTCCGATAAATTGCTACAAATGATAACATCCTATCTATCCGAAGTATCCTAAACGCCTGGTTGATGGTGTAGGTAAAGTATCGCAAGCAGGCAAGACACAGTTTAAATGGTCGATGGAAATCGATGGGAATAGGATACATACATATGATTTATGCAGTTGTAAAAAATGTTTAGAGTTGTATGTGACGAAACTTCTCGCAATTAGGCTGTGAGAGATGTACAGTACCATAGAATAAGAACTCGCAAGGTATAGGTAGTGATCTGTGTGAATTAGTGGAAGCGTGTTCCCAAAGTACTAGTATAATGACACTTTAGCGTTTGACATTAAGATCATTAAACCATAACAAGTTATAACGGATTCATTTTCATTTAGACAGAAGTCATTGTACATAAATCAACGTTTATCCAACAAAGACGACTCATGAAAATTCTGCAAATAGGGGAAAAGGGGTTGGTAAATGAAGACATTTATATCCCCATTATGAAATTGATTATCTAATAGAAATGGAATTAGGGCCTGAACTCGTTTATCTACATAGGGCCTAGCCATTATTGTTATCTCTGGACTGGAAGAGAACAGATATACGTGTGTTCATCAAAGTACAATGACTTTCATTTTTCCTTGACGGAACACTGCAGTGCACGTCAAAAACAGTAATTCTTCTTTCATACAACGGTACAAGGTAATCTTCAAATTGGGTGATTCGACTGACCTTGATCAGGGTTACATCGTTCCTTCAAGTATCGTTCTTGTTATCATCAAGGGAGTTGTTCACGATATTACATGGTAATGTTTGTTTACACACTTGATAATCCTTCTCCCGGTAGCAGAATGACTAGACAGTTAAGTGTGTTTAATGTTGTTTCGGTAGTGAATTTGATTTTTCAGGAATCATTATTAGCTGCTTAAAAAACGGTGTCAGTTAGTCGGTTAGTAATTTGCTTTCGATGGAAAAAGTGTGGGGAGGGGGTATATATTCGCCGTAGACATATACAACTGTAAAAGGCCCGACAAGGCTCAGAACTAGCTGGATACAGCACTTGTTCGACAGCTACACATCCACGTGAACAGTGATAATAATAACAATGGCACAGTAAAGTAGGTATTGTGATGTCCCGAGAATTGGTTTTCGAGATAGCCCTGCCAAAGCAATTTTATTGCACTTCTTGGTTATTTTGGATATGTAGAATTAACAAGAACGCAACTATGCATAGTGATTCCTTGCCTTTTCTTGAGAACTTTCGCAAAACAGACCAGCAATTTTCTGATTATGGTTTCAAGTTGGTGTTGGGCATCCTATCTATCTACCAGTTTTTCATACGGTTATATCCCAGCTGTCATGTAAAATTGTCATTATCTGATCCACTGGATTGTCCTGAAACAATGATGTTATTATATTTACTGGAATGACACTTTCAGTCCTAAACTGTCATGTATCATGAATTGAGAATGTGACGAACAATTGTAAGATATATACAATGGATTCACACAATAATGCTGCAGGCAAATGAAATCCTCCTGGTGTGTAATGTGGATAAATTGGGTCTTACACCCAACTCTACTCCCTTATTACAGTGTCTCATGAAGACCTGTAACACTAATTAACAACTGTTATGATTCTACAGGATCCTTGAATATTCTTGTTTTGATAGTGTGGATGGATTCGGGATACAGTAGTCGACCTGCTCCTTGCCTATAGCATTTTGGTTGTAGTGAATTAGGGCTAGAAACCTGGACTGGTAAATTACAAATGACAGCTGAAAATTAAAGGGCCTGCTAGCAAGACTTTGGCCATTTACTAACGGCCACTTTGAAAAATTGCTCTAAGGGTGATTTGTCCTACTGCATAAAAGGCTAACAATAGTTAGATTGAAATAACAATCAGAAATGAAAACATGACATAGTTTACTTACATCCTCTTATTGGTACTGCATGTATTCTTCTGTAGTACTGGTTGGCAGTTGGTAGAATTGATGGCACAATATCTGAATGAATGCTGCTCAGTAACTGAATTTCCCAAATGTCTTCAGCACAGTGTACCTCTCCAGTGAATCCAGTATGTCTGGACTATTGTACCCTGCACTACTGTAGAGGTCACCACTGCATTAGAAGCACAGAAGTATTTCTGGTATGCTCCACACTTAAGACCACAAATTCTTATCAGGGTCAAATAGCTGTCACTTGATAGTGAAGTAACTGTTTGTTCCCAGTTTCCCTGTGGAACTGAAGGGCTTGGGAATGGCAGTTGTTCCAGGAACAGGCTAATACAAGGTCAGGGTCATATGACCATGAAGCTAGCTGGGACCTTCTTGGTCCATGATATGTGCATTGTATTATGATTGGACATGGTTCGAACACAGATAATTTCTTTGTTTCACTATTGACTTGTCTTGGAAGCTGGGTGATAGTTGTATTGACACATGGTATACATACACCTGGTTCTTGTGGGTAAAAGGATGGGATTGGGTGGGGGGAAGCAGTGAACCACTATTAGCAGGGTTATTTAATGTCAATGTGCATTGTATTACAATTGGACATGCTACAAACTTGATCAACTCTTTCGCTCTCAATGTTGACTTTTGGTGAGGACTCCGGCATAGCCCAACACATCAACATACCTATGGTGTTTTTTTGTTGGGGGGGGGTATTGGATCACTATTAGCCAGTAGTTATTGTCAATCAATATAGTTTCACACAGGGAATATATACACATGATGAGGGTGGGTACAGGAGGCGGGAATGTTTTTTCTTACCAAACACTGCAGCATTGGAAAAAGGATGACTGTGCTGTTGCACTATGGGTATAGAACACGAGATTGTGATATGGAAGCCTATATTTATCACCAATAGTTTGTACAGTGTTTGGCTCAAGGTACTGGTGGTGAGTAGATGGGGGTGGGGGAAGGAAGGCGGGCTAAAGAAATGTTAATGGGGGGGGGGGTTGACGTGTTACTATTTAAGCGGAGCACTTGGCGCAGAATGTACAAAATAATTTGAGGTTTGGTTTTAGCCCACCCCCTCCCTGTTGGCAGCAGATGGCTCCTAGAGACTGTTACCAACATAGGTCTGTATGGAGGCCTATCTGATTGTGAAACATGGTATCCATGACACTGCAAATGTGATTAGTCGAAAATTTATATGGATTATTGTAAAATTACTATTCTCCAGCTATTTTGTGATTTTGATACTAATATACTTTGACAATTCTGAATATGCTTACAGAATGTTAATGAGGGCTTTCGATTGACTTGGCACTTCCAATCCCATGATGCCATATATGCAATTTCATCATTGAATATGCTGAAAAAAATATTTTTAGCAGAAAAATATTCAAGATCTTGTCATGGGGGACAGAGAGGTTATTGAACCCATCCCCCTCCACCCAATCTCCGCCCCCACACCACTGTACGTATGCCCCTGCTAGCAAGACTAATAGAAATCAGGCCACTCATCTAATGGCCACATTTGAAAATAGCTCTTTGGCAGATTTGTCCTACTGTTGGGGTGCAAATTGTCAGATTTTGAATGATGATCAGTAATGAAAACCCATCATAGGATAATTACATCCCCCCACCCATTGGTTACCACAAAATCGTCTGAAGCACAGGTTAGCAGTTGGCGGGATAGTGGGAACAATATCTGAATGAATGTTTCTTAAGTAGCTGAAGCTTCCTAATGTAATAAGGACAGTATGTCAACAATACTGTACCATTAAGCTCGTATTAGACGCATCTGAGAAGCATCTCAGAAGCATCTCTGGGCAGAGGCAGTACAGGTTACTCCACAAAATATTCTGAAGCACAGGTTGGCAGTTGGCAGAATAGTGGACACAATATCTTAATGAATGTTACTTACAGCAGCTGAATCTTCCTTAATGTAATTAGGACAGTATGGCAACAATACTGTACCATTAGGCTGGTATTAGAAGCATATTAGAAGCTCTCTCAGTTCTCTAGGCAGAGGCAGTACACTGACAATAAATTAGACTACACATTTATATCAGGGTTGAATGGCTGCTCAACAGTAGCGTGCGCAGGACTTTGGAGGTGGTGGGGCCAAAATCTATTTTCCCCCGACTGACTCCTCAATTTCCCCAACTGACCCACTGTTTTGGGCCCAAATTATCAAAATTTTCCTCATTTCCCCCGACTGGACCCAGAGGTGGGGGGCTATGCCCTCCCCGGCCCCCCTTTGCGCACGCCACTGCTGCTCAATAGTGATAAGTCCTTGCTGTAGGACCAAGAACAGGCTTATACAAGGGCAGGGTCATATGAAAATGTGCATTGTATTATAACTGGACATGCTACAAACACAAAGAACTTTTCCTCTTATTGTTGACTTTTCTTGGAGATTACAGGATTGATGTACACAGGGACATACTTGTGGTGCAGGTGGGTAGGAGGGGGGGAGGTGGGGGATTGGACCACTATTGACAACGGCAGGGTCATATTTCAATGTGCATTGTATTACAGTTGGCATACTAGAAATTCAATCAACTTTTTTCTTAGTGGTGTTTTTGAAGGCTATGGCATAGCTCTACACAGGGGCATACACATGGTGCGGTTGAGGGGGGTTGGTATTGGATCACTAAAGTTATGGACAGTCGTGTATGGCTGCGGCATCATATATTGTAGAATGGTAATATAGGATAATCGAAAAGGATAATAGATATTTCCCATCAGGTTCCCAACCTGTTAGGTCGACCCGTACAAATGTAGGCCTACATCAAGTGTAGAGGGCATATCAGCATTGTGGAGATTCTGGGCTGAACAATGTGTTTTGTATACAATTAGACATGCTACAAAATCAATGTACTAATTGTGGATTTTTCTCAAAGGCTCAGGGATAGTCCTACACAGGGCACACATGCGGAGTGGGGTTATGTGAGGGGAAGGGGAATCATTTCACACCATGACCAAAGATTTGAGATTTGACAACATTTCGGTCAACAATTAGCTTTTTCACTAAATTTGAAGCTATTTTGTAGGGTTTCTAAGCTCAAACATTGCAGCATTTACAGGATTTTCGAGTGCATTTCATTTGTTTCCAGAAGTGGGTAAGAGAGCAATTTCCTTCAATTTCTGGACAATCCCGCGCTCTTCTCCAGGACATATCTATGTGTATGCCACTGGCCCTCCACTAACATTAAATTGTCCCGTCTAATATTTACAGCCACAACAATTGCCCCCTCCCCCCGGCCCCCACACTGGAGCATACACATGGTGCGGTGGGGGAGTATTGGATCACTATTTGGAAGAGCAAATAGTACCATAGTGGGGTGGTGTTATTGTCATTGTGGTTGGTCTCACCAAGACAAATCTGGTCATCACAAAAAATCCAGCTCCATAGGTCACAGGGCCGAAAGGTCAAATGAGGTCAGAAGGTCAAATGAAGTCAAACTTGGGAACCACATGCAGTTGACCCTTCCAAACAGTTTTTCCCATTACACCACCCCCCTAAAATGTGACCTTCATCGGACACTCTATCCTCAAATGACCTTGAACAACCTTGAATGACCATGGCCTAACACCAATAATAATTGTACTCATTTTCTGTATATGTGCAGCCCATATACCTAATTTGAGCTTAATACACGCTTGCGTTCATGGGACATCGAGCTGGGGAGCATTTCCATTTTTGACCTCTCGTGATCTCAGCAGACCTTGAGCTGATACCAAAAACAATAGAGGGTTTCATCACCTTAGGTGGAACAAATACACCAAATTTGACTTTGATACATGCTGCGCTCTCTTGATATCGAACGGAAACCAAATTTGTCTGCATCGTGGCGTTTTAGGCTCTTCAATTTAAAAAAAACTGGTATAATTGCAGTTAACATTTGATAGGAATATTGTAGAGGGGCGGTGTAATTGATTTGTGGTTGGTCTCACCAACAGGAATCTGGTCATCACAAAAAAATATGTTTCATAGGTCACAGGGTCAAGAGGTCAAATGAGATCAGAGGGTCAAATGAAGTCAAATTCGGTCACCAGATGCAGATGACCATTCTGAACAGATTCTTCCATTACACCACCACCACACACACACACACACACACACGCACACACACACACACACACATACACACACACATTCGTCCATGCATGACTGCATAGATTCCTTTGCCTTTGACAAGGAATAAAAAAGGAACAACAAATGAATGCTGAAATAGAGGCTATAGCTGCACCCTCACTCAGCTGCCAGGCTACCATGCACAGCAAATACCCTCAACTGCAGATTCAATAATCGATTGTCTACTCTATCTACATGAATTATTGATAGATTTCTTATGACAATTTCACTGTTTTCCAAACACTTCTATTCATCCGTCATACTCATCATTCCAGAATTTGGTATTAGGGGTGAGAAGAGGTAACGGGCACGTCCAGCCACACCATGGATTTGATTCATAACTCAATGTTGTGCCCTTGATTGAACATTCGGCTGTTTCACCTCCACTAACCCCGACCACTATTATACATACCATCAAGTATACTATGAGTTGCTCTTACCTTGCAATCACTCTTTCCCTGTTTTGCTACACATTCAGCGTATTAAACAGCGCAGTCTCAAGTCCTGACCCCAAAGTCACTGTGGTGCCCAGACGAGGGATGTCCCAAAAGATATGGAGCAGGGGAAGCTGGTGGATTATTGTGATTCTGCACGGGCTTCGGCGGGTGCCAACCAATTTGTAACAAAGCCCAATAACAGTTTCAGCTTCAACGGTTGACCAATTTTCTTTTCAAAATACTAATGCGGCTTCCATACGTTTTGTTGCGACACATTCAGTTACTTCGAACCGATTTGTATCGCTATGGAGAGGTTTCACTACAATACGCTATTTCCAACTTGGCCAATCGATTGATTTTAGCTCATTCCATGTGTGAACGAATTTCCAAACGATCATTGGTAGTCAATCTGTGCGCTAGTGAGTGCCCTGTTCGTGATCTCTTCTGCGCAACGCCGAACATATCGAGCACTACAAGGTCGCAGAAGATGTTACCTGCCCTTCCAGCGATGAACAGGGAAATGTAACTGCTATCTCGTAAATACTAGCCTAATTCAAACCCAACGAATGATCCATCCTACTTCATATTAGGCCAGTCCAATATCGCGTTCAGTTCAGTTATGATATGCTCGATATGAAGGCACTCCAGCGGAATTGTCGGGGGCATTGGTTCTGTTTGTGGGAGGGCAACAACTAAATTGTCCTGAGTTTCTAGCAGGGTGACACATTATAACAAGGCATGGGTGTGGCAATATTTCAAGGTGTAGTCACTCTCCAACCCGAAGGAACAAGCTGGTGTGAGTCGAAGTCAGATGCTGACACCGGGGTTCCAATCTCGGAACCTTTGACAAGGCATACAGAGTATCCACCCGGTCGACCCCCTCACCGCCTCCGATATTGCATTTACTTCTCGAACCATATATATATATTGCCTGCTGGTGCAACATTTGAGTGAATGTTCTCTTACTATTTTGTTAGCTAGCAGCACAACTTTGGAACTGACAACGCCCGCTGACAACGCTCGTTGTACGGCGTTTCATGAAGATGACTCCCTCCACCTGGTTTCATTCTTCTGATTCTTACTTGTCCCTATGACCATCCGGGCAACGAGGGTTACACGGCTATCATCCATAGATGTATATTCCAGCCCTTTCAGATGGACTGATCTATTATCGTATAGGTAACTTTTCCGTTAAATATAATAATTTAAACATTGCTTTTCAAACTATACAGTTTGATAGCTCAAAGACTGACAACGTATGTTATAACGTCGTATTGTAATCCATGTATTTTCCGATGCTTTACATATTTTCGAATGTCCGTTAAGTGCATATGAAATACAGGTATTACACTGAGAAAGGATGACACCGCCTCTTTGGCTGAAAACGTTGCATCATTACGAAGGTGCCTCACACGACTCTATAGTGTACGAAAACGGCATTAGATGCTATAATCGCTCGGAAACCCTGAATGACCACCAACGACTTCCAAGCACCGTTGAACACATCAAAAAGCTTCCTGCCGGCGAGTAGCCTCCTGGCAACCGGCTGTTGCTTCGATGCCCAAATAGACAACGACGAGCTCGGTTTAAACAGTGGAAACGCACTTCATCCTACCAGTCTCCAATTTACGTGACTGGGCTTCCATACGTTTTGTTGCGACTGTGGGTGATCTCTTCTGCGCAACGCCGACCAATGTAGTGCACAAGAAGCGGCAACCAGCACTAATTATGCACAAGTACCCGGAATAGACTACCAACAGATGACCTGCTCGTTTGAACGATAACGAAACTCCTCAGTCTGCCGGCAGCCTCCTCACGCATTATCGACCCTGGGGTGGCACTACTTTCTGCTGGAATTGCCTGATCACTACCATATAGAACACGAAAGGCGCCACATTGGAATAGCTCTTGAAGCCAGCATGCTATCCAACATACTCAATTTTAGACCAGTTCAATATCGCGTTCAGTTCAGTTATGATATGCCCGATATGAAGGCGCTTCAGCGGAATTGTCGAGGGCCCTTGATGTGTTCGAGGATGTTAGTCGACCGGAAGAGATCAATTGCTCTACATTGGGATCAATTTCTCCCTGCAAGTCCAAGAGCGCAAATCAGCTTTCGGCATGCTCAGGGGGGTCCGTACTGCACGTGGGTGCCTCAGAAGATATTGATTTAGTCAATTTACATTTCGGTACCATCGATGTGTCCGAGGATGTTAGTTGACCGGAAGAGATAACTTGCACTGTATTGGTATCATTTTTACCCTGCAAGTCCAATAGCGCAAATCAGCTTTGGGCATGCTCAGGGGTTCCGTACTGCGCATGGGTGCCTAGGATGATATTAATTCAGTCATTTCACATTTCGGTATCCTTGATGTGTTCAAGAATTTCAGTCGACCAGAAGAGATAATTCGAACTATATTAGCATAGATTTCACCCTGCATGTCCAAGAGCGTAAATCAGCTTTCGGCATGCTTAGGGGGGGTCCGTACTGCGCGTGGGTGCCTACGATGATATTGATTTAGTCAATTTGCATTAGCTCTGCAAGTCCAAGAGTGCAAATTAGCTATCGGCATGCTCAGGGGGTTCCGTACTGTCCGTGGGTGCCTAGGATGATATTGAGTTGGTCAATTTGCATTCCGTTACTATTGATGTGTTCGAGGATGTTAGTCGACCGGAAGAGATCACTTGCTCTACATTGGGATCAATTTAACTCTGCATGTCCAGGAGTGCAAATCAGCTTTCGGCATGCTCAGCGGGTTGCGTACTCCGCGTGAGTGCCTCGGGTGATATTTATTTAGTCAATTTACATTTCGGTACCATCGATGTGTCCGAGGATGTTAGTCGACCGGAAGAGATAACTTGCACTTGTATTGGTATCAATTTTACCCTGCAAGTCCAATAGCGCAAATCAGCTTTGGGCATGCTCAAGGGGTTCCGTACTGCGCATGGGTGCCTAGGATGATATTAATTCAGTCAATTTACATTTTGGTATTATTGATGTGTTCAATAATTTTTAGTAGACCAGAAGAGATCAATTTTGCTCTGCAAGTCCAAGAGTGCAAATCAGCTTTGGGCATGCTCAAGGGGTTCCGTACTGCGCGTGGGTGCCTCGGGTGATATTTATTTAGTCAATTTACATTCCGTTACTATCGATGTGTTCGAGGATGCTAGTCGACCGGAAGAGATCAATTGCTCTACATTGGGATCAATTTATCCCTGCAAGTCCAAGAGCGCAAATCAGCTTTCGGCATGCTCAGGGGGTTCCGTACTGCGCGTGGGTGCCTACGATGATATTAGTTCAGTCAATTTACATTTCGGTACCATCGATGTGTTCAAGAATTTCAGTCGACCAGAAGAGATAATTCGAACTATATTAGCATCAATTTCACCCTGCATGTCCAAGAGCGTAAATCAGCTTTCGGCATGCTCAGGGGGGTCCGTACTGCGCGTGGGTGCCTCAGATGATATTGATTTAGTCAATTTGCATTCCGGTATCATTGATGTGTTCAAGAATTTTTAGTAGACCAGAAGAGATCAATTTTGCTCTGCAAGTCCAAGAGCGCCAATTAGCTATCGGTATGCTTAGGGGGTTCCGTACTGCACGTGGGTGCCTCGGGTGACATCGATTCATTCAATTTACATTTCGGTTCCATCGGTGTGTTCAAGAATTTTAGTCGACCAGAAGAGATAATTCGCACTATGTTGGTATCAATTTCACCCTGCATGTCCAAGAGCGTTAATCAGCTCTCGGCATGCTTAGGGGGTTCCGTAACGCGCGTGATTGCCTCAGGTGATATTTATTTAGTCAATTTACATTCCGTTACTATTGATGTGTTCGAGGATGTTAGTCGACCGGAAGAGATCACTTGCTCTACATTGGAATCAATTTCATCCTGCATGTCCAAGAGCGCAAATCCGCTTTCGGCATGCTCAGGGGGTTCCGTACTGCGCGTGGGTTCCTAGGATGAT
>JAUOBX010616639.1:0-15778 GCA_032360705.1 Eupentacta quinquesemita | reverse complement strand
TTATTGTGTTAGGCGCTGTGTTCTTTGTAGAGCGCCATACAAATGTTTATTATTATTATTATTATTATTATTATTATTATGGCTGACATACCCATCCAAACACAATTATGAGGCGCACCCTCTGACGATCCTGAATAGCATGCGACAGCAGCTATATATCAACGCCTGCTTTCCTCAGGTGGTATTGGGTACTGATTGGTAATAACACCTGAGTGTGAAAGTGAAAAAATGCTTTTGGCTTATACGTCAATCTCACGACGGGTTCGATGGCTAGGCCGCTCTCCGAACAGGAAAGTGTGGCGAGTTCTCATGATCATTATGGAATAGTTTGCCCGTATATCCTTTACCAGTGACATTTACCCCCTGCTCATCGGTAGATAGTATTTGTATTAACTGGTGCCGGATGTGTTCCGTCTTCTCCGTGAAGACAATATACCTCAGTGGACAGATGTACCACATTATTACATCTCAGCATCTCTAATAAAATGTTATGATTCCACACAATAACATTGCTTATACAATCGAATATATTTTCAGTCATGCGTGAAAAAGCTGTCACATTAGGGCAGTAAGATAATCAATCTTTGTCGGGAATGCGGAATTACTAGTGTTAATGACGAAGTCAAGTAATCGATAATAAATTATACACGATCAGCTATTAAAGTTTAATAACGGTAGGGCTAATGCAGGCTCGACTACAGTAAACATGGAATGAAAAAGATGACTCATGGGTCTTAGCCCTACCTGTATGCGATATTTCTATGCAAAGTTACAGCTCCTCAAATTTTGAAAATAATTCCAAATAGGTATTTTAGTCATTCTTTCCTAACGAAACCGTGGTCACTTATCAACCCACAACAGCGAACCTTGAAAAAATATCTTCTAGTCCACATTCGGGAGAAAACAAAGACGATTCATGTAGTTGTTCAAGTGTGCTAACATTGAAAAGTGCATCATGGAAAGATACTACTCTGTTCCTTTCCTCAAATAACTGTCGTCACTCATTGACTCACGAAAGCAAACTCTTCAGATAGTGTAGCAATATTTGTCGTTCAAAATTAGTGTCTTCGATTGAGTGAAAAACAATCCATGACAATCCACTCTGGACGGTTGTTCAATCTCTCTCGCTATCCGCCTTGTCTTCTAATTCCATGCACTTTGTTTATCGGTTATTGATTTTGTTGCATGTGTCATCCTAGTTACCTTTCCTTGATTGTGGTCCGTAGTTGTTCATAGTTGGGGATAAGTTGCTAGTTCTGTACACCTTCTCAATCGTGAGGTGGTCGGTGTATCAGATGATGCACCTAAGAAATAACTTTTACAAATATTTTGTGGACTACTAACTAGTAGAGCTGAAATTAGTGGAAACAGTTGGTGATTGCGCGCGCGTGGAGGCATGTAAACATGGATACTACACTAGGCCTACTTGTGTGTGCATGTCCGAACACTAGGAAACTGCTTAACTTTGAGTGGGTGACCACTCAAGGAAGTACTGGTCTCCTTTCGACTGATTACTCCATGGAAACCCGGGTTTGATCCGTTCATCGACAAGACTAATGATCTAGAGTTATCGCTCCTTCTGCGTTCTGTCTGTCGTAGCCAAGTAATTTATCGACCATATATCTAATTTATCATTCGAAATTCATATAAACGACTAAGTGTCCGAGTTGGAACGTTATTCAATTTAACATTTCTATGCCGCATCCTGTATTATGGTAATTTGTATAAACTCCTACCGAATATGTCAATCATCGCAAACCAAGGAGTAATATTATGATATTCGGCAATTTTTAGTACAACATTGTATCAGGTGTCTTCACAATGGACTTTGCAGTTAATGACTCTAGGCTAGATAATGTTGGAATATGTGATGTTCTATTTTATTTTCCATAGGGAATACATATAGAGTGGGAGGGAAATATGTGTCATAATGTATCTTTTCATACAGTTTATACTCATCTTCAACTTCAACTTTTTACTATTAGTAATAAAAGTGTAACCACTAACCATCACACTCATACTGCTTACTTTCGTTAAATGTCTGTCCAAAGAATAAACAATCGTATGCGTTAATAATAATTTAATATTATCTTAATAATTAGTAGTTTATATATACCGGAAAATGTTCAATCCGTTCCCTTTAAATATATATATTCATCCGGGCCATATTCACAGACTCTTTGGGGCTTTGTCATCAGTTATTTCTCAGCAAGGTGTTTCTATTCCACACTATCGCCTGTCAGTCCTTTATTACAGATAGATATGTAGCCTACTGCAGATATTAGTCGAGGCCAGTTTCTTCACGAATTGCAAGTGGACGAGTACGAACAGCAAGTACGTGATATAGGCACCACGCCAATGATATCAGTTGTTATGAATCCTACTAGTACAGCATCCAGGGGCCCCGCATTCGAATGTGTGTTGTCTAAATTATTCATCCACAAACTCACGAATTACGATTTAGTAGTATAAACCTCACACATCTCCTTTATGTGCCTTCGTTGAAGTAATTAGGGAGAGTACGTCTGCCCTCGGACCTAAATCAATGGGTTCCAAGGATGGAGTTCGCCTGAATACTGTCAAGTTCTAATGGCCATTTTCATTTCGACAAAACAAGGTGGTCGACAACAGAGAACCGCGAGAATATCGGAAAACTTACTGGAAACGTGTATGCTGTTTGGGTTCGTTAACAGAGAGTCATGGTATCAAATATACACATGCAGTAACATGGGCAGAGGGTAAACCAACCCCTGGTACATTCGTATGAAGTTGTTTTGGATGCCCACTACTATTCTCATGAATTCAACAAATATCAGTATTATACGGGTGCCCGCATCCGAATTTGTGAGCCGCACGTGTTGTCTGAAGTATACATCCACAAACACGGCCTAGCGGGATAAATCTCACACCTCCTCTTTCTTTGCCTCTTGTTAAAGTAATTTGAAAGAGTACATATGCACCTGGACTTGAATCAATGGATTTCAAGGATAGCGTTCGCCTGAATGCTTCCAAGTTCTAACAGTTATTGTCATTTCGACGAGACAAGATAGTCGACAACAGAGAATCGCGAAAATATCGGGGAACTTACTGAGAACGTATCCACACCATCCTGTCACAGAGGTCGTCAACATCTCCTTACGTTGCCTTGTGTTGAAGTAATTACGGAGAGTACGTCTGGCCTTGAACTGTCGTGAAGCCCGAATCTCCTTCTCAAAATGAATCGGTTTTCAAAGTAGCGTTTGCCTGAGAGCTGTCGAGTTCAAACAGTTATTGTCATTTCGACGAAACAGGGTGGTCGACGATGAGAAATCGCCAGAATATAGCGGAGAACCCTACTGACTGAGAAACTGTATACAGTTTGTGAAATATAACTCTTTAACAACCTCCTTCATGAGCTGCTACATATTCAGTTGCGCCTCATGCTACAGTCTATTCCCGTCTTCAAGAAACTGCAATTTTGAAATTCATGCTGCTTTCGTCATCCGCAAATTATGAAATTCGGTCTCAAATCAAGCAAATTATGAGGAAGTCGTATGAATTATAGTGTTTCTGAGTAATAGTAATTCCGCTTCAGCACTCGCGTTGCGGAATGTATAATCAACCTCAGACCGCTATTCCAATAACACATGACTCACCGTACACTCCAACAGTGATACAGAGCAGTATCATCGATATTCTGAGAGCAGTCTCCATTTTTGCCGATCTCTGTCTCTTCAACTGGGGAACCGGAATCGACGATGATTGCTCAGATGGTGCTTGAGGAATCTCTTTGCATAGATCACCTCCCTCAGGTGGGAATCTGAAACGAGGTCGCATGTCTTGTATCAATCATATACTCGTCGTGCACTTTCCATCGTTGGTATGGGCTCGGAACATTCACTGTGACGAGTAGCGAATACGAATACAAGTAACTGGCATAAATTTCAAATGTTCAGCTTTTCGTTGTTCACGGTTCTTAATTTATGCAAAAGGCTCCTCGTACAAGTGATCATCTGACGGTCAGTTGAACTAATTTCAAAGCAATTTTGGAAACCGGGTTACAGTGAGTTGAGTAAAGTGGTTATCCAATGCTCTGTTCTAGGTTGATAACGTCCTGCAATGGAGTACATCGTGCGTTCGACCAACATCACTCAGATGCGTTGATGCGGATAGTGCTGGTAATACATTACGCAAAGAATCTCACCCATAACACTGAAATGGTGCTAACTGATCTGACTAACATGTATGTTAGTTTGCAACAGAGTACAAGGGTGGAACCCCACCACCCCCGTCGAGAAGATTTGCCAATCTTGTCAGAGAGTTCTACAAGATATCTTTTTTTAGAAAAAAAGGTAAATTTCGTAAATTTTGTTGGGATGCTCTGCGTCAACTACTGGAGAGTATAACTTTATTTTCAACTAAGATTGTGGTGTCTCTTCTCGACTACCATAATCCTCCGTTGGCCCCGCCCCTCCTCCCATGAAAATCGGCTAGGCCCGGATGGCCAATGTGTTACGGGTTCGTTACGGGTTCGTTACGGCAGGATGGTATATTATTTTTGATGAAATGAAAAGAAAAGCCGAGCTGCAGACAGAAAATATGACCTTGCAAAAAAATAATTTGTTGGTACAGGGGGTGGGGTGAGCTTCGAAATCGTGAATTTAGCTCTGAACCCCCGTCGGGGTATCTGGCTCCTCCGTTGGGGAAAACCCAGCACCATGCACCACTGTCGGAGTAGCACACATTCTAGCATGGGTTACTGTATAATGTTTGCATGCGCTAGTTGCTATAGGTAGATCACCTATTGGTAAATGAACAGAAATCCGTTACATTATCTCATCATTATCAGCCCTACGTTAATGATAATATTCCCCATATATCGACTGTAAACGTTTTACGATAACATGAAAAGTCTGCTGAAGTTACCTATTCTATTCACTGAAACTGTCATACAGATATTTCGTTGTTCAAACTCGGATTTCAATAATTGAAGCATGTTCATTACTTCGAAATGCCGCGTGGGCGTTCCATTACGGCGGAATGTAAGTATCCACGGGATAATGGAATAGTATAGGCTATCCCTTTGGAATTGAATGATCAAACTGTCCCCTCCTAGTGCGTATACACCACAGGCCTATATATTACAGACGAAATGAAACAACCTTCACATCAGTAATTCATAGACTCCACTACATGGCACCTTGATAACGTTGTTCGACTTTGTTAGGGGGGATCCCAATGGATTTTCGGTCACACTCGAGTAACCATCTTTCTCTCTATGTCAGTTCATCCAATATTCAAAAGGTCCATATGGGGATTTTCCTCGACCACTTCTCTTTGCTATCGTAGCAGTTGAATTCGAGAAGTCATACTCGAGTAACCACCTTCTTTCTGTCTGTTCATTCAATATTCAACAGATCTCTCATCTCTCTACGAGTAGCTGGTGGAATTTTAGACAATATTTACAAGTACAACTATGCATTTGCCAACATCATGACATAACGGAAAACTTGTGTTGACTCTTGAGGGTGATGTTCTGATCTCTAAAGAGGGGATAGGGAGATACGGGGCGGTGCCCTAGGGCGGGGCGCCGTTAATTTCAGATCGGTAAATGAATGTAACTCGTACTGCTTGCAAACTGTTGCTACTGTGATCATTCGTGTATAAACGAATCTTCTGGACTGTATCAACAACTTTGTTTGTGCTAAGTACTCATTGGGAGAAAACATGGCATGATTAGCGAATTCCAAAGATATGTAGTGTCAGAAGCGAGTGATAGTAAAGAAGGCAGTACAGTTATACTATATCTATGTACCAGTTATCCAGAATTGAGTGTCCTCATTTATTGCCCTATGGTTAGCGATGACATTGAGCGACCCCATCTAGATGATTCATAGTCAGTAATATGGTCATGCGAGTAGTGAGTGTATATATAGTGTATATAGAATTGCATACGGTAACACGTGTACAAATTCACAAGATGAATATGGTATAGGTCTTTTATATACATTCTACTTGTTTTCACTGAGGGTTACCAAGTTTGAGTAACACGTACAATTGTTTAACTGAACGTTCTTTCATAGCTTAGTTTGTGTTATTCATTTTGTTAGTGCATTTGTTATGGATGTTTATGCTGATATGCTGCTATACTCGTTTGTATACCTTCCAATACTTGTGCTGCTTATGAAAAGTATTATTATTATCATGAAACACGTACCACAAAGAAATATCCCCCATTTTTTTTAACTGTCATTTTGTGTCATAATATTTGTACAATGAGTGGGGATTCAGTCACGATCGTTAACATTCTGAAGCAGATATAATGCCCAAGGTGATGATTTGAAATTGACAGCAAATGAACACAGTGAGGAATCACTACGCAGACCTACGCATTCTTGTTATGGAAACTAGCTGGTCAGAGGGTCGACCCTGTACTAGGCACGCGTGCACTCATTGTCAGTAGCAAATTCTTCAATCGATCAATCATTACAAATTCTAGAGCGCAAAATCATACGATTACTCCAAGGCGCTAAACAATACTACAAATGATTACACAGTCACTGCTGGTAGGCCTCACGGGAAAAGTAAGCTTTCAGGTGAATCTCGAAAGTGGCATATGTACCGTTCCTGATGTAGTCGGAAGGTCTGTTCCATAGTTTGGGTTCATAGACATAGATAGATCAGTTAGCAAATGAGACGTAACGTGTTCTTGGTTCAACCAGACGCACGGAAGACGCGGTCGAGCGGAGACATCGTCTCTTATTATTATCATGTCCCAGGTGGGAGTTCACAGCTAAAGTGTGGCACTGGTCAATGAGTTTCGAACATGTTATCTTGTTTTCTGCGTTTTGTGCTACGTTTTATGTTGTCTCCAATATGCGACTATGTGCCTGTACTGTAGCTGCCTCTGACATAATGCTAGAAGGCATCATTTGCAGATCCGATACAGAGTACACGCGTTAAATAGAGTATAATGATAACGAAACACTCGAGGCGTAACGCAACCCCGAAGAAACACTTCTGAGTTTGTGTGCTTTCCCGCACAATCCTGTCGAGCTAGATATCCGCTGGCCGCATTATTGTGGCTAGCTAAATATGCAATGTCACGAGTTGCGTGGGTTTCAACAGTGTCAACCATGACGTGTGTATGTTATTACGTACACTCCTACAATGCTTGGACACTGATAGAGAGGATTCACTGTTGTGTATGTACAGTTCTACACCGACATAGCGTACAGTAGTCTGCCCAAATACAGTGCCTCTGGTGGAACCACTATTTCAGAGCGGGGTGTTGTTACATGCATGGTTCACATAAACACAATATGTACTACATAATAATGCAATGCATCATCGAGGGAATTTTATCAGGACCTGGAGCGACATTATTCTCACTACGTAATCTGAACTCCAAGAATACGAGGATGTACTTTTAAACTTGAGTAATAATTGTTTGTTCAGTTCAGTTAGCAATAAGCAGTAATTATTATTGGTAAAAAACACTTACTTAGTACGGAAGTAATCAATGGCGCTGTACAAAGACGAGAATCCTAGAACCATTCAATGTAAACGATGAAAATGTGTCTTCCGGAAAACGAGATACTCTTACGAATACTCTCATGGAGGCTGTTCCAACGCTATAGGCACATTGACGCTAGAAGCTCTCTCGCCCAGTTTCGAGCTAGTCGTGGGCACTGCGAGGTCTTCGCGACTCACTGACCTAGTTTGATACCCACTGGCAGCAACAGGAGCCTATCAGAGATGTAACTAGGACTCTCAGTTTTGAGCTATGTGACTAGGCCCCCTATTTTCCGGAAAATGGTCAAAGCGATTTTTATATGAGGGAAGGAAGCACCTGGGATAATTCACATTTAGTGACATAGTCCCATACATTTCCTACGATGCTGAAGGAAAAATGATAAGCGTCACGTCGGCCAACTGCGTATCTCAGTAAATATTGTTCTCAATTCTGGGCTTCAGTCCTGATTCCTGGCGGGATTAGAATCTTAGGTCCCTTGATTGATCCCTAATATTAAATATTATCATGAGATGAGGTAAAACTTTTTTCAAGTGGAACAACCTCGTATGTGTTCAGTCGTAATTATCTAAATGTTTTGCGGCATTGGTGTGAGAACGTATTAACATTGGTATATAGATATATAGGCTGACTGTTTTCTTGAACACTAAGTCACTGTGGTTTGTGGTACTGCGTAGCAAGCCAACGATGAAATTGTCCAATGATGTCACCAACACATATTGTTATTGTTCTTTTTTAGTATAACCCTGGGCCGAAACCAAGTTTGGTATTTATTTTCGAACACCGAGGAAATCACATATAGGCTAAATACAGGTCTGATAAGTCATGTCATGATACAAGCTTGCAAGTGTAGCTGGAAGTTTCATATTGACAAGACGACCTGTTGCTCTCCAAGCGCAATACAAACGTTTCCTAAGTATTGTCATATCGCAGCAACGTGCGGTCGATGCACCAATAATGCGGTCAAATTATCAGATAGCCGGCAACTGAGCAGCACCTGAATAAATAGTATCGCTATCATTATTAGATAGCGGATAACTTAGCATAACTTGGCACAACGTTCGCCAGCGTTTAGCGTGTTCTTACGATAGATACGTTATACGGAAGCAAATAGTTCAAATCTACGTCGTCTCCCTATGGCGGGGCCGTTGGGTGAAAGTAGTAGATTTCGTAACCGGGCATTGACCGATTGGAGTGACGTGGCCTCATGATTATATGAGGCACGGAATATATCCAACGCTCATTGTACTTCGATGTACGAATACTCAACGGTATCTTGCGACGGAAGCTTCGGTGGACTTGTATTGCTCCAGCGCTATAGTGTAATATACCTAACTGCAAGGTGTATTTGTTTCTTCAAGTGCAAGAAAACATTTTCAGCTAAAGAATGCGAAATCGATCTTTACTCAAGTGTAGTCACATTGTGAACACTTGCAGTTGATGCATCAATAATGGTCATTTTTAGATATCAGACAGCTTAGCAGTGCCTGATTAAATTTAGTACCATGTGCCCTAATGTTTAGCGTATTCTGACGAATTATAATTTAAACGGAAGCCGATGATTCAAATCTACGTCGTCTCTCTATGGCGAAGCCGTTGGGTGAAAGTGGTTGTGTTATTGCAGTGATTGTCCACACTGTAGTGTTCGATCGTGATTTAATTGTTTTATTGTCCTAGTGCGTCTAATTCTAACGTTGGCACATTTATAATTTCTATCAGAATTTATATATTCGTCTAATCAAAGGTATTCCGCAGGCTCAAGTACGTCATGAGTGACCTTGTAGATGATGGAAAACCTAATATATTGGTCCAAAACCCGTCTCAATCCGATATTCCTATGCCGAGTTATTGGCGTTTGAAGTTACACCAATTTCACCCGAAAATTGACGGAAAGCCTGATTGCGCAATAATTTGTGTCGTCACACCTGAACAACAATTAATATTTCTTATGTATTTTATTGTTTTCATTGTGCTTGACAACTCAACATTCCTAGTTTTCCTGCTGTATTTTTTGTTGTTGAAATAAACTGTGTAACATATTAACCCACCAGAATAAGTTTTGGGGAAGAGATTATGTTCCATCGTCTAAAAAATTATGCTTGCATTTCAAAGAAAAACGAAGGCAATTCGCGGGGTAGTCCAGGTTAAGCAATGCATGATGGGATAGCGTACATCTTGGGCGATGTATATGGCCCAAACTTTGAAGTCCTCTAACTCTGTAATGGAACATCGTATAAACGTCTGGTTTGAACTGATGTATTAATTTTTGTCTAAGCTACAAGATGATCACATGTTTACTCGAGCCTGCAGATTACCTTTAATATGTACAAATGAATAATTGAATTGATTAGATAGGATGGGCAATGACCGAATGGAGTGTAGCCTTCTGAACATGAAAAGCATAGAATAAACCCAACACTAATTGCCCGTCTGTGCAGATGCGAGACGGTTTTGCTCGCGTTAGGGTTGGGAAGTCTCAGGGGACTCGTCTCACCACAGCGTTAAGAACTATACAAAAACACACGGTGTATATTTCTTCTTTAAAATCATTCGTGCGCGAACAGATACGACATAAGCAAGATAATAATAATAATAATAATATATACATTTATAGGGCGCAAAATACTACGGTTTCGATGCGCCGAAACAAGTGGAAAAATACAAAAACAACAGATGCTATTGAAATAAAATAGATTGCAGCCTCGATTTGAATATGTTTACATTTGGCGAAGCTCGGATCTCGAAAGGCAAGTCGTTCCAAAAAGATGGATAATACGGAGGAACAGAAACTGTAGAAAGTCGCTGATTACTGATTTAGTACCATGAATGCCATGAAATTATTGAAACAGTACCTGAGGACCCTAACGCGAGCAAAAGTACATAGAGATACATACGCAAACGCATGAGCGCATCTCATATAGAGCAGGAGTGAAAAAGTCACCAACGGCGCTGGATACACAGTAGAACAATGAACTCCCAAATATATACAATGTATACAATATGAACAAAAACAAGCGAGCCTACCAAACATACAACCGAAGAAATTAGTTCTTAGTCCTGGAAACATGATGAGTTATGCACTCGATGAATGGAACTAGCGGCTATCCTATCAGTTATACAATTTACCGAACTGTTCAAGGCTGTTCGGATATGTCAAATTTAATATTTACCTTCAGGATGAAAGCACCTGAGGAAACAGATTGCAAATTAATTGAATATGTCCTCTCATAGGATTTCCATGTACCCTCCTGTTAAGTAGGCGCTGTCCCGCCTGAACCTCTGAGTGCTTAAATAAAGTGGATGATTCAACTTCAGATTTTGCTACTGGTAAATACAAACAGACATGTTGGAAACGTGCGCTGACAATTTACCTCGGGATGAGAAATGGGGAATGGAAGCATTGCTACGATTTTAGGAGGAAGACAACTTTCAGTTACAATGGCGTACAACTCCTAATTGTATTGTGTAATTTATTTCCTGTTGAATACTTCACTAACTAAACGCAAAAACGAAGAGGTTTCCGGGGGTATACATCCTGAACACCATTTGTTTATCATCAGCTTCCAAGGCCGAATGAATTGAGCGAGTTATTTGACAAAATTGAAAGCGAGAAAGTACTGACTTGTTCTTCAGTTATATAGAAAACAATGATGCGAGGAAGTTTGTTCTTCATTGTATGATTTATTTGCAACTGCTGCAATGTAGTTTAGTGCTGCTAGCTAAATATATCCTCATTATGCGGATATTTACCCAAGGGGTTAAAATGCAACGTAAGTAATTCGATACCGATTCTCACGGGCAGATCGAAACGAACGCGTTGAATTGGCAGAAAATAAATGAATCTGGCTGATGTATTTTGTTTATGTAAAATATAACTTATAACGCTGGGAACGTTTTCAGTTTATTTTACATCGCCCGAGTCTTTCAGGAACATTCGCCTATGAAACAGGAGAATGGTTATAATGTTACTGGATGTGCATTGAAGTCTTATTGAACAGCCAAGGATCACATTTATTACATCTAGGATCGAATACATCCTTGAAAAAAAAGAAGTGAGGTTTAACGCAAGATTATTTCCTCAAAGTCCTGTGTTTTATGACGTCGTAACTAATATCACAATGTTACTCGTACTGCATGAGGTGTTTTGAAAGTTGTTTTATGTAGAATGTTATGACTGAGTAGCTGGAACAATCTGAGTATATGGAGACATGTCCTCTGGATGGAACACAGTTCGATGCAGAAACTTACTCAGGTGTTGGTGAAACCTGCTCTGTCTTGTCGAGTGTAATATACGTCACAAACTTACTTCGCTAATTCTACGTTCTTACTTTTTTCCGTCTTGGTTTCGTGACGTCCCATGGGTTGCTGGCTCCGGGTTTTTCCTGGTGTCACGCAATGCTGAGCTGATCCGCGTACAGTGTATCAACAATACATTGATCATACCTGCTATACTCAGCCGTAGCCGAATACACACTATGGAGAATATGTATTCAGGCAATGGTGTAGACATTTCGTATTTTACTAATATCGCGACGACGTATGCAAACAAACAACACGTAACTTCCCTAAGCTTCCCCGAAGCTACACTAACTAGCTTACCAATCACGTTTCAGCTATTATCTGCAGGCTGTCGGATAAAATGCCTTTTTAGTTGACCTCCAGGTAAATTAGTAATAAGGCATGACATTATTCTTAGTTTTCGGAACACAAGGGAACGTAATATACTTGCTCATCAGCTTTTGTTATAGAACTATGCGTACTGTTCAATCTGTAGCCAGATAAATGCACGGAGAATTGGATAAGCATAGTCAAACATAGATAGACATCCTTGTGTTGAGTTACAAACTCATTATATTCCCTGATTGGTAATCGTGCGATGCCTCTTTTATGTGAATATATAATTTGAAGATGTACCTGATTAATCTGTCAGCTAGGCGGAATTGAATACTGGCATCCATATTTTATAGTCTTCTGACTTGAAAACACCAACCAACCGAATGAATGACACTTTCGATCCTGATGATTGCAAGATCAAGAGAAGATTATAATTGAAAACATTGAAAAAGTCCAATCGGAATGGAAGTCAGTGTGCTTCAAAGGGCGGCTATCGAACATCGTTGGTAATTTCAAAACTATTTCAGAAGTATTTCCTGTTAAGAAATCCACGTTAGGACGTTAACTTTCGCCCAACTCCACGACCATCGGAATCATTCACTCATGAAGATGCGCATGGAATAATATCAATCGGAGGCATCTCACCACATGGCTTCCTCAATCAGTCGTTCTTCTCCGAGCAAATCTAGGCCTGAGCCGCCTTCACAACTTCACAAACCTGCCACGAAGCTACACTATCTAGCCTACCAAACACGTTTCAGGAGTCCAGTAATTGTCTATGTAGTGAGAGGTACTTGACAAATCCCGGGACATTCATGTTTCACCGACGTTCCTAAATGGTTTATCCACCGAAGGATATTATCTCAGTGTCTACTGTTTTTCAGCCACGATAGTCAATATCGATTATTTGAGACCCACGTCACGGTGTAATTTAATATGACTCTAAGTGGCGATCCTGAGAAATCAAGAACACTTGATAACTATCCGCATTCTCCACAGTAAATGTTATACGGTTTCTTCTAGAACATTATGAGGCAGCTTTACGGCCGCTTTGGTAATGATCGCTTGAAGGGAGAACGAAATTGGAACAAATCGAGTTACATAGGCAGATAGAGAGGAAGTTGTTGCTTCGGTATAGGAGACGTGGTCTATGGACGCGCCGGCGTTTGAACAAATGGAGAAATAGAACCGTGAGTGAACTAACATATGTAACGAGTGTACAGTTTACATAGAACGCATCCGAAGCGATACAATCTTTTGAGGTGGGATTATATATGTGCGGATGCGGGAAGCATTATCAATTTCAAAATCATCGCCTTGGAAAGAAATACGATTTCTATGACCGAAAAGGGCTGGAGAATGATACGCAAACACGATACATATTTAACAGCTCATAAATACGGACGTTGACGTTTTTTAGATTTTCAATATTTTCCTCATGAAGCACTTCAACGTAGGAAGTTACATGCTGCTACATATTGTGTTTGCACATCATCATGAAGTCTTATTTCGTCTCAAAAAGTATCCCGGCTACTCTGCAAAACTGCGATTCTGAAATATGGAATGATCTTGGTCCTTGAAACGAATGTGTATGAGTTTAGGTTCGACAGACTTGGTGTGAAATATCATGAAATTGCAGTCTATGATTTGATGCTGGCTAGTATTATTAACGTTTATGTGTCACTTTCTACATGGTAGCATTGGATCATAGTGACAACGTTGGCAAAACGTAGCAAGTGCCACCTTGTCTGATGACCGTGTTTTCATTGGTAAATATATGTAACAAAGTTGTGAAATATCCAATGAACATGCCCACATGGACCCAAATGGGCAAACCATGGGCTGCTTCGTGGCCCCCACATTGGCCAGCACGCGTGGGCCCCATGAGCATTTGTCCTTGTTGCTCATGTGGGCTCCAGGTGGTCAAATTTGCCCAATTTGGGCTGCCCACATGGGCCCCACCGAATTATGCCCTACATTTGCCCATGAACATCTGCCCACACAACACTCATACACTACCCAGATGGGTTCCATTATAGTTACCCCATCATATGAAGATAATGAAAAATGAATAACTCCTCTGGGCCCTACGCGGGCATGTTGATTGCGTAGGTGTATCAACTCAAACTGACCATCCACTACTGCGCAATGCAGGCGCAGCGCAGTCCGCAGCGCAGGGCATCCGCAGATCATCCGCAGATTCCGCCAGATTCCGCTATCCGCAGATTTTAGACTACACCTCCGCTCGGAGGAATCAATTTATTCTTATGATATCATATACCCGGTCAAATGAGCGGTCGTCGCCGTACTGAATAGAACTAAAATATGGTTCGTTCCAAACTGTTAAACTGGGAGATTGAGAATAAACATTTTCTCCTCTTGGTGGTGATTTTGATATTGGCGAAGTCGTGTAGAAACAGCCCAGGTGGTGCATCCACGCCATCCTAAAATAGCGACTGAAAGAACTACCAATTTTGTTATCCCCTTTCCCCAATGTGTCTTTTCCGATAATCGAGGTACATAAAAAAAACGTAGAGTTTCTCTGATCCGTTCCTATGTTGGCGCTCTGCCTGAATAGTACCCCCCTACTCTCTCCTCCGAGTTGGACAATCTTGGAAACGCACCTGCCAGCTTCTCAGTATAGCTATAATAATGTGTGTTCCTTCACACCTCCATCGTAGTATATAAAATAGTTACGTTTTTCCTCCTTATCTAAATAAACTCTTCTGTGTCTTTTTCATCGGGGAAAAAATACCTCCCCTCCCCCTGAGTGAAAACGTTGAAGAATTAATCGGATACCATTTGAGAAGCCTCCATATGCATAATGTACAATTTTATTCAAGTTTCATTGCACGATCGAGAAAGCATTCCATTCCACATCGGGCGTTTGAGGCTGGGACTGCGATCCGACATTCATTTTATTCGACATACCATCTGGGCATCGCCGCTTCGTCGGTTGGCAAGCCAGTCGTTATTTCGAACGTTGTCTGACCAGCCACACACGATCACGGACCTTGATTACTACCGTGATAGGATTTGGTCTTAAGTAATTCCAAGCCGTTTGGTATGATGAATGGCCTACGGATATATTTTCACAATATCTCCGACTGAGAGCATTCAGCATTAACCTTAAGGCCTATCTTATTTGAGACTGATAACAACGTTTTGCCCTATTCATCTTCACACTCATTTGGAACAGTCCACAGAAAAACCCAACAAGCCGTGATTGCAATAATTTGCACAAATGGCGTTCATGGAACCATCCACAGGGCCTGCGCAGTCCGCAGAAATCGCTCACTGCTCGATTCCATCCGCATATCGCTGCGCAGGCTCTACGCAGGTCCTGCGCTGCGCCGGTGTGGATGACAACATATGTCATCTTTCGTTTTTCATTTCTGCGGACTGCGCTACGGACTGCGTTGCGCCTGCGCTGCGCAGTAGTTGATGGCTAGCTTCGTTCCTGCCCACAGTTGGCTAAACTACGCCCATGCACACTAGCCAATGGACACCACAGCCAGTTGTTCTTCAGTTGACACAATATCCTACTAACACTTGCTAGCCACTGTCAACATTACGCCATTGCTCTGCCAACGATGTTTGCTATCTGGGTACTGTCCCTTGATAATCTTTCTTATGGAACGATCGATGATG
>JAUOBX010616528.1:0-15790 GCA_032360705.1 Eupentacta quinquesemita | reverse complement strand
CGAGGGACATACAATTCCCAAGGGGATCTGCATCTATTGTATGAACTGCGCTAGTTCGATATTGATGCGGAATATATATATATAACGGGCGAAACGGACCGTAGTATTTTAGCTATGCAGTAAAAGTTACTTTTTCCCTCTTTATCATTATACTATGACGCTCTCCTACGGATCGAGCACTGTGTTCGACAAAAGAGGATCTGACAGTCGTGTGTATATATATATATATATATATATATATATATATATATATGATGATTCTAGATGTACACACCAGAAGGTTACCAACAAATCAAACGCAGAAATGCCCAACGTTCTACACAAAAAACAACATGGTTGTTGTACGTTCCATACGAAATAGAACATGTTATACAGTTTACAGTTGTGTTAATGTATTCAATGCTTAGCTTACAATCACTTTATGTTGAAGATATATGACTTTTGACCTCGGCCTAGCTAATAAATGTACATGCACATTGTTACTGATCATGATAAACCTCCCAGTGCTGAATTCAGATGGCTTAACAGATGGAACCACGCGTATGCACATCAAAGCAAAACATTAATACACATCGTCAACTGTTGCCTTGTTTTCGACTTTTCGATGCCCAATGTACCCGTCGTGGTACCCGTATTGTTGAATACTGGGTATCTTAGGCGTTATGGCGTTAACCGTATGTTTTAATACTTGATATATTGATGATGATGATAATAATAATAATAATAATAATAATAGTAATAATTGGATTTATGAAGCACTTTACATTGTGAAAGCAGACTCAAGGCGCTGTACAAAGCACCGACCTACCGGTAAACAACAAGAAAAAATACATAAAATGGAACGAACAAACACCCAATGAAAACTAAATATTATGAAACAATAAAACAAGGTATGTGAGCAAAACATGTGAACACTGCATATCAAAACTATACAAACCCTGAGATGCAAACAGAAGAATATAATATAACTATGCCGTTACCTGACTATATGGCAAACAATAAATACACATCTTCAACTGCTACCTTGTATCCGATGCACAATGTTCAGTTTGTCAAAATAATACCATAAGTTCACATTATGATGCATAATGCTGTTACCCGTATTTTGTGATACTTGATATATTGTGCGTAATGACGATACCCGACTATAGGGGTTAAAAAAGGAACAGGAACATAAATAGATAATAATAACAATAATGACAGTAAATATTTATATGGCACTCCACAATGAACACAGTGCCTCACAGAACACAAAGAGATATTTACAGAAGAAAGGGGGGAATACGAATTAGAAGAACGGAAGAGGTTGATAATTATTAGGATGGCATGGCAGGATGGTGTCAGGAGTGACAGCGCATGGTAACTGTCAACAACGTTTCTACCGGCATACCTCGAATGAATCTGACGATTCTATCGGCAGCGTTCTATCAGCATGCGAGCATGGCTCATATGAATCGAACAATTTTGTCACCAGCGTGCTGTCGCTCCGCAAACTGATGACTGCAACGAGGGAGCTGGAAGGGCTTGGCATCCGTGTTTCAGCATTATCTCGAGTGGAGCCGTATGGCTCTGATACTGTTTAGTGTAGGTGGTTACACCTAGTAATAGTCTGGTCGTATAGTCTGGTTATCGTACGCAGCAAGTGGCAGTCCCAGCTGCACTGATTATTTGAAATTCGTTCTTGGGAGATACGCAGTTGATGAAGAGCACCAGGACGATGCTTTTCACGGCGTGTATGGTTACCAGCCAGGGAATCCGATACACTTGCCTTCTTCAGTGATCTAGTTCTGCATGATTATCCATTTGCTGCCCTCACTCCTCCCCTGTTTTACTGTTCACAGCGTGCACGGTTACCAGTGGATCAGACATAATTTCCTCCTTCTGGTCTAGTTCCTCCTGACGATAAATTTGTCGTCTCTACTTCTCTCATGCACTGCGTCTCATGGCGTGTACGGTTACTACTCAGGGGATAAAACAGAATTTCATTCTCCCTAGATCTAGTTCTTCCTGACGATCGCTTTGCTGTCTCTACTCCCCTTAGCTCTGCTGTTCACGGCGTGTACGGTTACTAGTCATGGAATCAAACATAATTCTCTTCTTCTGTGATCTAGCTCTTCCTGACGACCACTTTGCTGCCTCTACTCCTATCTTGCGCTGCTGCACACGGCATCATCATGTACGGTTACCAGTCATGGGATAATACATACTTTCAGTCATCTGTGGTCTTGTATTTCCTAACGACCACTTCGCTGCCTGTACACCTCTTAGCTCTGGTTTTCACGGCGAGAACAGTGGGACAAACTTACTTTCCCTCTTCTGTGATCTAACTCTTCCTGACGATCACTTTGCTGCCTCTAATGTTTTCCCCCCGCTATACATGCCGTTATCGCTCTTCTTGCTGCTCTTGGCGTTACGTCTGTTCCTGACGTTCTTGCTGTAGGCGTCGTTCCCGCTGATGCTTGGTCTACAAATGAAGAGTACGAAGTAACACAGTTTGTTGTCGCTGCGGTCTCCCAAATGTAATTTGGTGATATTGGTTGCATGACTCCCGCACGACCAATTTTATCTCAAACAATTATCGCCCAAAACGTGGTCCCAATTTCAGACCATAGCCCTGACCCTAAAAAGTACCGTTATTCACTTGACTCAGAACGATTGGGAATTGTCCGAATGTCAACCGTCCATTCACGGTAAAATCACCATCTGGTGCACAGGAACCACAGCAACAGAATGTTCAAAAGTACTCATGGCATTGATTGCGGTTACGCGGTGATAAAGACCATAAAGACCATTTATCCTCCGTGTGGTTTACCAATCCATAGTCTACCAAGGCCTCATTTAAATGTCTCGAGAGCAAATAATCTTCTTGATATGAAAAGAAAACACTTCATATAAGCCAGTTCACGGTTATCAATGCGCATGCTCACAGCGGCTGAACATAATTAAACGTTCGGGATGAGACGGCATTTCACACATTGACTTATCGTTACGGGGTATTTTTAAACTGCCATAATTCTTTTAAAATTATGTATTTTCATCCAATTTTCGACTCCGTTAATGTCCCTAAGTGTGGGGGAATGTTAGTAAGGTTTAGTGGTGAAAGTTTTCATAGTGTTCTCCAGGAGAGTTTCTAAAGACTGTCCTACCTCCGAACGAGCGACATCTCCGTTACTGTGTACACTGTTTGGACACACCGGTCTCCGCGCGCGTCCGAGTGACATTCGACACAGATCAGCAGCATACAGCATGGAATGCAACCGTGAACAGGCTTATTCGACGCGTCTTCAGGGCAGCTGTGGTGCACACCTACAAGACATAGGCCTCCTTGGCATACGGATTTCCCTGATCATATAAGTATGAATGAAAACCAACGTCTATCTATATCCACGCTCTTGTTTCTCCGTTCCCTGGGAAATGGATGAGCCATTGACGCAGCAGTAGGTACATTCACTGGTAGTACTGGTTAGACTCACCTCCCATCCACCAGAGCGTAGGTTTAGGTAGCGGTAACTCCCCTGCGTCGATGATACTGTCTTTATGAACCCCAGACTGTGAAGTAATAATGAGCGTTACTGTTGATTGATATGATGAAATAATGAATGTTGCTATGCTACACACACTTGCAACGCTACTCAGGCCGTTCTCACTTTGAAATACATGAACAGTATTATAATGTTGTGTATTGTATGACGGCATGTGTAGTTGCATGCAAATTATAAATATAAATCAAATTTGATGCAAGTAGTAATGAAAGACGAACATAAGTTTCGACAATTGCAAATCGCGGCTTTCAAGTTATAAATGTAAACCCTCTGCATCTAAATCGCAGAACAATACCGTGAGGGTGCAAATAATTTAGAGTTGCACTCCTAACTCTTGATGTCACATCACAGCCGTTTCCACTAAGTTGAGGAAATGTGTCAATATCATATATGAACAATATATATGTTGCGAGTCAGTGTTGGTAGAAATTCCATCAAGCTAATGAATAGTGGAACATAATTGTTACAGCTGTACTCAAGTCCACTTTCTCTTTAGTTATCATTGTACCAGCGCACTCTTACAATGACTCCCTTAATCCTATGTTAGCAGGAGTAATACGGTGATGGTGTTGACTTTTAGGTTTGAGAGCTTCTGTTCGCCTTACTTAAGGGTGGCAGTTCGACAAAAATTAGGCACTATCTTTTTAATATTCAGCATTCCCACATGTCTATCTTCTTGCCTCTTAACATTTCTTGTATATTCTATTGAATAGGTGTTCCCATAATTTTACTGTTCGCTGTTCTGTTCCTTGTCCTTTTTTGTTGTCTTTGCCTTTGTATGTTCTCAGTCGTTCTACTACTGTCTGTTTGTATTATTAAGCTGCTTTGAATTTTCTTCTCTCACTTTCACTGGCCTCTTTACTATTCTACTGTTTCCTATTGTATCCTGCTTGCCATTTAATGTTATTATGTGACTTGTTTCAATTTTGTGTAACGCTCAGTGGCTCCTTGATGTTAAGCGGTATATAAATGTTGCTCGCTATTATTATTATCATCAGTTTTCATTATTCGAGGTGACACAGATGCGTTACTGCTCTTTATAACATACGGTCAGTGGTGTTATTCACTGTTGCAACCTAATGTATACGTAGATATGTTAATAGAATGATGATAATGCCAGACATGATTGTCCTACCTGTGACATCTCTTAACCTGATGATGAACAGGATTGTTTCAGCTCCTTGTACATGATCAGGTAGCTGAATGGGACTGTTGAAGGGGTCGTGGAACCTGCGGAATCGAAAGATGATACATGGCATTACTAATTACCTACGAAGTGTAGTTTCAGGTAACTGCATTGGTCGGCCAATTAAACCGCTGAACCCGCGGAATACCCAGTAGCAATTGAATAACGCTCATCCCTCAGTTGCTGTTGCTTCCTATTTGGAAACTAATTTTAGGTCAACCTATCATTTCAATGAGTGTTTGAAGTGAGAATAATTAAATGGCGCATGTCATCACTCCACATAGTTACTACAGTGCACATGTACAAGTACACTGCTTCCATACAGATGGATGGGAGCAAATTAATTGAAGCTCAACGATAATAAGAAGAAACTTCTTCGCTTCCACTTCACCCCACTCTTAGGATCGGGTGTGAGATATTATCGAGGCATCCACATCTGCCGAAGACATTAGCATCATACCTCGACTCGACATTGAACACGGGGAAACATTTGTCGGCAATCTGTGGGGCGGCGTACTACGGTCTCCGTAACATGAGTGCTATCCGATGTTGTTCTGGGTGGGCTCCCAAAGCGTTCACTCTCCGGGCTACAGACTGTCCAACATATGACAGCCAGAATTGTGTTGAATAAATTCCGACATATCACTCTTGCCCTACAGCACTTACGCTGGTTTCCAATTGAACAAAGAACTTAGATCAACTACAAAATCCTACTTTTCACGAGGAAAACACTCCCTGGGCAGGAACGGGAATAATTGTGCGATATCATTGTTCTATACTGTTCGGCTAGATCTCTCCGCTCCCAACACACTGGTCGTCCATGGTCATGCCATACGATCCGAGGACGTAAACTGTCAACTCGAAGAAAAACTTCTCAGATAATATATCTGCCAAAGCCCTTCAGCCGCTTTTTCAGTAACCTATCTATTTATTCATTTATTCATGATTCATGGATGAAGACTACTATCTTTATATTAAACATAATCCCAAAGTCCACCTTGTCATATGATTGAGTTACATGTACCCCGATATGAAGTTAGCAGATACTATACTGTCGGAATCTGCATCACCTGAAGTAATTTATTGCTTGTTGTCGAACACGTTGTTTGCATTGATCTGTTGGTACAGAGGTTGCTCATGAAATGTTGCTATTCGTTCGTTCTTGAAATATATTCAGCTGTCTCTGGTAATATGCATTCTCTGTGGGTTTGTTTGTAAGCACCTTGAGTTTGTTTTCCCATTGTAAGGCGCTTTGGAAGTATAATTTATTATTATTTTTATTAATGCTACCTCATGGTTCCGTTTATTCAATCGGTTGAGGAATGCAATCACAGTCCAAATGATACTCATGGAATACCTAATAATCATGTAAATCAGTCAATGTTTGTGGCATCCTGCTGTTACAAACCGGCCCGCTGCGCATGCTTGGAATTTTGTTGGAATCAGTCGTGGTTTTGACTTTGTAAATCACTAAACTTGAGAGCATGAAAAAAACTACGTAGTGAAAACTCACTGCGAATCATTGCTCTATTCCCCCGAAATTAACCCTGGTCTACACCAAAAACAATAGGACAAAAGCACTTGAGACAGCTACACACCACAACATTTCCACTTGATCTGACCAAACATTCTTGACTTTGACATATTAACCTTAAAGCAATAGGAATCATGTATTCCTCATGCACATATCAATATGAGCATCGACCATCAACGTGTCAACGTGTCAACGTGTCATCGAGTTTACAAGCAAAACATTACACCCACACACATATATAAACATAACTACGGATAGCTATACGTGACTACATGGATTGCTCGACCACTCGACTAAAGTCAATGGATACATTTTCTCACCTGACCTAATTTAGGGACATATCATCGGAGTATTTACGACTCAGATGATACATGTAGGCTTACTGGGCATTGCGGATTCGAACAATTTATTTTCTATTCGTTCATCACACTGTCCACATCCATAATCACATTATAGTTTTCAAATGGGCATCCGACGTTCAAAGGGAGATGGGGGTATGTTTCACATGCAGCTATAGGTTTGGCATATTAAGCTATCGATAATCAGAATGTTTTGCTATACGGAGCCTCTCAAATTCAGAGGTTGAGATGTATTTGCGTCTTCCTCCTATTTCAATCCTGCGCATTTGTCTGAATATTTCAATTTTGCAACTGGAGGGCGCAGATTTCTCGTACACAGCTCCCATTATGCTCTCTCTGTGACCAAATATGACAGTCCAATGCCTGGAGGTCCGTGTATAATCCACATTCATTACAGATCAGTCATCAGAGGCTAATGAACGACTGAAGTTTAGGTTTGCTCAATCTAACTTCGTACGTTTGGCCGCAAAATCTTGCCCCGCATCGTAATATCTGCGATGTTTGTGGTTGGAACCTACAAACAGCTCAAATTGCAGCTCCCCCAATATATTTATATTTTTATATATGTATATATATATGACATCAGAGTACTTAATGTAGTATTCAGTGCAGCATATATACCATAATGCTTCGATCAGTATATACCGACAACCCTTCTTTGCCTATTTTGCCACACCTTCTCATTCGATAACATAACACGCAGAATACTCACATCAATTTCTTGAATCCAGAACACTGAGCCATGTAGCTGAGTAAGCCGACTACCTCTTCGTTGCTCATCTTTCTGCTAACGTCCCCGATCACCACCTTCTGTAGTGTACTGAGGACTGGTAGGGAGAGCTGAGAGCTGAGGGTGAGGCTGGATCCAGACTGATCTGCTACGTTACGGGACTACAACCATCCATATCCACCAGGGCGATGGGAATCTATTATTAATCAGTGGGATCAATGTTATCATATAATGATATACCGGTCCTTGTAGCCAGTTGAAGCTGTTCCTGATTAGCAGCTCATCGGAACATCATGTATTCAGGTCACTGCAATCCCAACAGCACACAAGTAAGCTGAGAGCGATAAGCCATTTGGGTTATCCTTGGGTAATATCAATCATACAACTAATGTGACGTATGGTCATGTGTGTTGTTAACGAATAGAACAATGCAGCAATCCGTTCAATGTACTACTGTAAGTGTTAAAAAAAGGGATGATGGTTATCATAACAATAAATAATAGACCCTAATATTGATAATAAAGAAAACAACTAGCAATACTCGTACGTCACCAGCCAAAGTTCGTGCTCCGATCTGCATTTGGGTAGTAAGTAGCAGGACCTATAGATGGGATCAGCCAGGGGTTGACCCTCACCCCTCCCCAGATTGCTAGAGGCAGTGTGGACACTAGTACACCTTCATGTTCACATTGGCATGGAGGGTAAATGGTCGATACCATGATCTCCTGATTGGTAGGACTGTATGTAATGTATTCCCCTGTTTGGAACAGTTTCCATCTCGACTTTCGAAAAGTTGGGAACCTTATTCAGCACAGTCTGGTTCTCGGAGAAATGGGTAGGCCATATTGAATGAGATGTGAAGCAGTCGGAATGAAATGACTTTCTGAGAACCTCTGATGTGACGGTGTCCGCCCACTCATGTCGCCGTGACGGAGGGTTTGTGGTGCTGTGCCTAATTCTTGTCACCTGAACCTCACTTGCTGGTTACATAACTCCAGAAAAGCCACTCCACTACCATTTACCAATACGCTTGTTCCAGCGGAGCGAAATAAGCTGACGGATGCTCAACACTTTAGCTTTAGAGTGTTGAACTACTGCTACTGCTGCTGACCATTGTACCATCGATAACTTTAGCCATACCAATAATCGTCCTCTTACTCCATGAGTGGCCTGTGCAACATCTTATGTCAACCTAGCCAACCTCTCTACAGACCTCTGCACACACATATATCATTGGGAGGCAGCTTTTCCAATCATAAATCATGGATTCTAACACTCTATTGAAACCTGAGCACCGCTACACATTGCGTTGGGGACTAGGTTCGTATGCTGGTATTCTATATAGTGTCCATGAATAACATGTTGGTTACTCTGAATGTTACCAATCTCGTTCGAGCTGGTTTCCCATGGCTTCTATCATAATCTTTATTGTCCGGGCCTCATTCGACACAAGCACTTGTGATTGGTATTAAACATGTATGCTATTATAAACATGCAGTATTAACCACAACTAATCAGATCAGGGAAGGTGCATTTGTTTGCTGGGTGGAACTACAAACGAGATATCATGGATATGTGGGTAGGAAAATGGCACCACTTGATTCTTGGAAAGTTATTCTCCTGCTTTGTCTTTGGAATAATATTCGCCATAGTTAATAACTAACTTGATTAACATGAGACAGGAATGTCAAAATATGTTGATTCCCTAACTGTTGTTGTATAGAGCACTATTAAAGTACACTATGAATATGGGCGGTACATGCATTGTGTTCATCGTGTTTCTGATCGATGTCCATAAAATCAGGACCCAGTCATGTGGAGAAGAGTTATATTTTCACATCAAGACAATGAGCTCTTACGCATAACAAGTATGTCTTAGTGTTGGGACTGACGATAAATTCTGCAGTGAATTTACTGAGATAGCATCTTACAAACAGGTCATGAGGCTAACATAGATAACATGTTCGTTTACATGTGGCGTCAACTGAACTAATCGTGCAACTAATAGTCTGCATCATCAATGCTGGAAACTAATATACCAGTATCTCTTGATTCTAGCTTGTTTTCACGAAGCCTGAATCCTTTCTTAGGCCAAAGTAGGTAAACAATAATGTGTGTGGGTCTTCATTTTTAACAGTGAGCAAAGTATTTACCCTAGTTGACTAGTTCATTGAAACAAGTAAGGGATCACCTCACTATGGGTCGTAATCAGTTATATTCCACAATGCCAGCCCCTCTACACCATATACATGCCTAGTCATATCTAGTATATACCAATCTGCAGAAATGTATCCCTTGAAAACCTACCACCCAGCAGCCTTGAACAATTCCAATCGGTAAACGAATCCGTGTCCACGATCATATTAAACTGAAATAAAGATAACATATAATATTAGGCAAACTATTATGACCGGGTCACAATGTGTAACACTAAGCCTAACACTAAATTTTTGTTTAAAAATACTAACAAGCGTACGATATACAAGTGGCACAGTAGCTCACCTGTTCATACGGCCCTCAAAATTACTATTTGGGCCACAATTAACGCTTAGATGACCTTCGACCTGCAATGACCTCATTGACCTGAACACTGCAGAAGAAGAATCATCCATGAGCACCCTATATGTAGCATTGGTACCTGATAGCAATAGTCAACTTTCATGATAATCAGATTTGAGAAGAAGCATTAAGCATAATTTCGGTGAGCCCAAACCGCCCAGCAGACGACTTCAGACCCCAAATCCATGAACACCCTATATATAGCATCAGTACCTGATAATCATGGCCAAGTCTCATGATCATCAGATTGGAACTCTAGGAGGAGAAGCATTTGATATATTTGTGAAAATAGGCCCAAATGACCGACCAGACGATTTGGATTAAATCCCTGAACACCCTATATGTAGCATTGGTACCCGATAATAATGACCAACTTTCATGATCACCAGATTGGATCTCTAGGAGAAGGAGCATTTGGCAGATTTTCACAAATGGGCCCCAATTGCCCAACATATGACTCTGGACCTCAAATCCCTGAACACCGTATATGTAGCATTAACACCCGATAATAATGACCAACTTCCATGATCACCAGATTTGAACTCTAGGAGGAGAAGCATTTAGCAGATTTTCACAGATCGACCGTAATTGCCCACCAGACGACCTTGGACCTCAAACCCCTGTGCACCCCATACGTAGCATTGGCACCCGATAATAATGACCAACTTTCATGATCATCAGATTTGAACTCTAGGAGGAGGAGCATTTGGCGGATATTAACAAATGGGCCCTAATGGCCCACCAGACGACCTTGGACCTTAAATACCTGTTTACCGTATATGTAGCATTGGTACCCGATAATAATGACCAGCATTCATGATCACCAGATTTGAGCTCCAGGAAGAGAAACAGTTGGCAAATTTTCACAAATGGGCCAAATGGGCCACCGGACGACCTTGGACCTCGAATCCCTGAACACATTATATGTAGCATTGGTACCCGATAATATTGACCAACTTTCATGATCACTAGATTTGAACTCTGACAAAAGAAGCATTTGGCAGATTTTTACAAAATGGCCCAAATGGCCCACTGGATGACCTTGGACCCTAATGTTTCCAACATCTTAGATTACCCATCACTTGGTCAACATTGTGACCGAATTTCATCATTATCTATTGGAGAGTGTGAGAGCGAACTGACTGTAAACATGGACAATGAATGTAGTCGGTCAACCACTCTCGTGGTTTCACAAACCTTCAATGCTCCTCGTCTTCAGTGAGGGTGGGATCTGTTGAACTGATACAGACAGTGGTAGCAGACATCCACTGTTGAGCCTGCATAGTCAGATAGTGAGGGCATGGATAATGAATGAAGTCGGTCAATCACTATCGTGGTTTTACATATCTTCAATGCTTCTCGTCTCCTGTGAGGGTGGGATCTGTTGAGCTGATACAGACAGCATAATTATTGGTGATAGAACACTTTCCCATGTTCCAAGTTTATTTTCACATCAATAATACAGTTATACGTACACACAGTGTCACTTGAATCTATGTGGATTTATACCACCTTCGCTATAAATTGAAGGGTGTACCGTTCCAATCAGTGGTATTTCCATATCAGGAGCCAACGCTTTGCAGATTCTCGTCTCTGCTGGGCAAACTCGAATTGGGGCACATAAATAATAAAGGTATGGTAGGGGCATATATGTAGGTATTGTCCCTCACGGGGGTGTCTTTATGTGTCATACCAGAATAATCATGACAAGATCCGCTATACACGCCAAGTATCCCCTGTTACTATGCGGAAATAATTGCAGGAATAATATTAACATACCGACCTACTATCGGTGCTCCACAACGACGCATAAACAGTATGAAGATATCATCGTGTTACGTGTTACAATTCGGCAGATACCCAATCTGATTCCGCTCGACTATCAGTCTTGATTGATAGTAGACTACATACTAACTGTAAAGTGTCCAACATTCCTGTTTCAGATAACTGCATGTCTAATAGCTGCGCCAATCAGGGCCTGGACCAACTTGACGCGATGTGTCGGAGAATCATTCGAATATGTTGCTGATGAGAAAAGAAATGTAATCAATCTTCAAATACCAGAGCCCTTTCAGCCATACGTGAAACGTACGTTTCCACCTCGGAACACGTGGAGGAAAGGGTTGGATTTTTTTCCGAGGCATGGGTAACGAGTGGGCCTCGACCTCGCCCAGCTCCGTAGGAGACAACCGCATTTCGTTCTCCTTCCGCCCGAAAAATTGTCTGGTCTGAAAGGTTTCGATTCAAACCTCGGCTGTCTTCGACTGCCCGCTCAATTCAAAACACGAATATTCGCTTATGTTTATATTAGCTGCTTTACCTGAGACGCGTTTTCTTCCGGAATTCAACAGAACAACAATAGTTATTGTTGTTGGAGGAGCATGGGTACATTGTACATGTGGTTGACCAGGAAGTTAGATGTCAATATAAGTCGTACGCACCCCGTCAGCCAGCACTTTGAGAATGGGGTAGAAGTAAGTAAAATCAGTCTTCACTTGGGAGTAGGTGTAGATTTGGTTGTCCTTCACTCGAAACCATTTATTTTTACCTGACTGTGGTTTGGTTAACATTAGGACGTCTAGGTAGGTCTCTTTCCTGACGTCATTCCGTTTCTTGTTGATTTCATTAAAGCTGAACTTATCCTTCGTATCACTGTAGCAGTAATACATCTTGCTGTTTAGTGCCACGATGCCATCTCCCTCTCATTCTACATTGAACAGTCCGGGTGTTCGCTTGTCATACCTATTATGCTCTTCCGTGTCGGTACGCGGGAACCAGTTAGCCCTGTCTTCGTAGTATGTATCTCGCATATCCGGCTTCACGAGGTCGTCCAGTTTATCTGATGCGATGGCAATGTAGGCTGAGTCTGTGTCCATTTCGACGTATTTCCAGTGATTCCGGTTGAAATACTTGTCAGGAAAGCTGTCATAGAATTGAAGCATTCGCAACTTTGCATACTGGTATATACGATGAAACCGATTTGTAGTGGGAGGTCCATGGCGATGTTTCGTTTTGCTGCTTCAACGTCATAGCAGGTTGGTGTAATTTCGTTCAAATCTCTGAAAGTGGTTTCATTGATCATTCGTGATGCTTCCACTTCTGCGACGACACTAACATTCTGATGACCCGCCGTGTTTGTCATGGTCTTACCATAAGATGAATTCCCTTGAAGCTTCATCGTGTCAGCAAGAATTGCTTTAGAGTGGTCGATATTATTGGCCCTTTTCGCATCAGAGCATTGCTTGGGTGTAAACTCAATCACCCGGTGGATCTTTGTGATCACCAACCCTATCTCCAACTACCATTTAACGAGCGGTGTTGCCAATAAGATGTTCTCACCAAAAATATTTCTAATCAGGCTCCTCCTTGGTCTGGTCATGATTTTACCTTCTTCGGCAAATGCTTTCATGTGAGTCCCGATGTCGTCGATGGATATCTCCAAATATATGGTCATCTCGAATAGTTTGAACCATTGCTTGGAGAGTCAAGTGCTTGCAATCCTCGAGAGGGTGCTTGAGAGTCTTGAGGAATTGTGTCAATTCCGAACAAACTTTCCGCTGTTGGTTATATTGGCACTCCAAAACCGCTTCATAATTGTAGCCCAGTCCCTGGATGTAGGATCGAATCTCACTAGTCCTTCGCCTCCGGTCCCCGAACACCTGCTCCTCATCTGACGATTTTGCTTTGTTGGCTACCAGGTGACAGTTATGCCCGTGCAAGTAGCACCCGTGAAACTGGTACACTGTAATCGTTTCCTGACCGATCGGGATACGTCTAAATCCAACCCTCTTCTCCTTGTCGTTCAAGTTATGACGAATATTGACGTTGTCTCTTTGAGCAGGCCGACTCTTTTCCACGTTGAAACATGTTTCCTCCTGGCAGCGTAGATAGGGGCCTGTGTGCATGTCCCGCATGATCGCCCAGAGGTAAAGGGCGTTGGTGTCGTAGCCAATAACTATTTGACAGACATCATCTGTGTCGCGTATCTTCGTCTTCCCGGCCTCTTGGTAACGATGGAATATAATGGATGGTCCCCCTACCCGATTATTCCGAAACGACTAATACAGGTCTTGTTTTTTTTCGCCAAATGAAGCAAATGGTTCCCTATTACCCATCTGGAACAGATATTTCATGGTTAAGCCAGGAACAGATATCCCATCTTTGAAGGCGTCGATGTGGCGCTGTCTATAAAATTCAAACATCTTCTCTAAAGCTTCGATGAAAGGTACAACGTCGCGGTTATCGTACGAGCGCGGAAAATCTCCCATGGTAACCATCTTTTCCTCATGCCATACGCTCTGACAGTAAGCGTATTCCTCGGGCGTGATGTTCGCATGTTTAAATTGCTGTAGAACGCCTCGTGAGGGTGCAAGACGGCTTCTTGAGCTTTTGGATGTTTATCCTCTCATACGGGAAGAATCCTCCCTGTTGTGTAGAGTCGTAAGCTTTTACGAACGCATCGTAGCTAAACCCCGGGGCTATGAAATTTGTAATGTCAAGAAATAACAAATGCTCGGATTTGACAGCCATGGAAGTGTTGTTGCGTCTGACGATAAACTTGAGAGGATCGTTTTCTACCAGCCATGGAGAGTGATACCGTACCACGAGATTGATGTCATAGGAGCCAGTGTTGAATCCCATCACTGGCAATTCTGTGAAGTAGGCAGTTATTTCGTCAATTAGAGTATGTAGGTAGTATTGTCGAGGCCGGGCGTGTTTTTCTCGTTGATCACACATTTTGTCAAATTCTCGCTTCCCAGCTGCGATGCGAATGGAAATTTCCTCAATGTAGGGGTTGTAGACCTTGTGGAGGATCGAAATGCTCTTTTCAGCTATTTCCGAGAGATACACCGTCATGTTTTCCAAGAGTTTGTTTGGGGCGCCATCAGATATGAAGCATTGTGCTTGTTCGTAGTAGGAACATTACTGCATACACTGATACTGAGTTGTTTGGAATCCTTCTCGCTTTCTTCGAAGTAGCAGTCGAAATCGAACACCGCTCGATATGGGTGATACCGTAGATTAGATGGGATGTGAATACCCTCTTCTTCGAGAAGCTTGAAAACCGTTTTAGGATGAGTATATACACCCCCAGGAAAGGTATGCTTCACACCGACCCCGTCACATGACGCTTCATGGCGATGCAACATTCCGCGGTGTTTCCACAACTGCAGGCACTTTCTACACTGATAAGAGTGAGTGTAGCTCTCAATACCTCTGATGTATGAAAATGCTTCTCGTGTAAGTTGAGGTACTCGGTGTCATCATACCGTTCAAGTGATCGCCTTACTATGCGCGCAACAACTTGCTTTCCTGTATTGTGGTCGATGTTTTCAGGATCAGTGGTGTCAGATGTGCATGTCCTCCGTCAATTCATATACGATTATGTTCAGCTTGAACTCTTCCTCAGCCGTATGTAGTTCAGATAATGGCAGCCCCTTAACTTTCTTCGGGGGTCCGTTACACATTTGCGGATAGAGCGCTTTTGCTCTCTTCTCCACCGATGTACTGATGTACTGATGTACCTCGATGTGAGGCTGAACATGAAAATGAACAGAGGTTGTCATCATATATTCGATCGTTGTGCCGATATTTCCTCAGCGACGTGACGGCTCTGTTGTTTACGGCGTAGTCGGGCAATTTGGCGGCCCCCGAACAGGTGTACAGTCAACGTATACACCGTGAACAGCACGTTCGTTATCATCTCTAATACCCACTTAGAGTTAGAACGAGCAAGGCGTGCATGCTCTAATGGGTCTCGTAAAGTAATACAGTGACGAAAATTATCGGAACTTTCTGTATTTGTAACCAGTACTGGTTCTGGTAACAGGCTGGTGTTGTTGGAGGCGTAGTAGTATTGCAACTGACATGTCTCGACGT
>JAUOBX010616417.1:0-15795 GCA_032360705.1 Eupentacta quinquesemita | reverse complement strand
CTGACCCCAAAACAATAGGGACCATGTACTCATCATGGGGAACACACATACCAAGTATGAACTGGATCCATCCAAGTGGGGTTGGGTTATCGTGTTAACAAGCTGAAATTGGCCAAAATATCAATTCTCCTACAATTTCCTTTTCCCTAAAGAAATGAGTCGACCCCTGGTCTACACCTAAAACAATAGGGGCCTTGTACCCCCATGACAGAGCGGCATACCAAATTTCAGATCGGTCAGGCAAGCATTCTGGACTTCTGCTGTTAACAAGATTTACAGAATTTGACCTCTGTTGACCTCATATGACCTCTGAGATGACCCCCAAAACAATAGGGACCATGTACTCATTATGGGGAACACACATACCAAGTATGAGCTGGATCCATCCGATTGGGGTTGATTTATCGTGTTAACAAGCTGAAATTGGCCGAAATATAGATTTTTCTACAATTTCTTTCCCCCTCAAAAATGACCCCCGATCCACACCAAACGCGATAGGGTTCTTGTATTCCCCATAACAAAGCTGCATACCGAATTTCAGACTGGTCGGATAAGCATTCTGGACTTATGCTGTTAACAAGATTTTCAGACTTTGACCTCTGTTGACCTCATATGACCTCTGACCTAACCTCAAAACAATAGGGACCGTGTACTCATCATTGGGAACACACACACCAAGTATAAGCTGGATCCATCCAGGTGGGGTCGAGTTATCGTGTTAACAAGCCAGGCGTTACATACATACACACATACATACACACACACACACATACTGTCATGACTGCATAGATTCCTTTTTTTTGGCAACTTCATTCATTTCAGTAGTAGTTTTCCAATTTCAATTTCCCAATTGATGGGCCGATATTGAATGTACTGTAGCCCAAGAAACTTATCCCTGAACCTAGTTATACTTTTCAACTTTGAAGAACAAGGAAGAAGGAATTGAATTAGTGAGAGGTTAGGACCTATTAGGTGTATAGGTGTATGAGATAAATCCTTTGCGGGTTTTAGGCAAACAAAGCCCATCATAACTCTGACTCGAACATGAACACAGCAGCTAACAGATAGGCTTTAGAGGTTTTCAATATCAATCAACTCCGTACACATGTGTAGTCTAGTGCTCTAGTCCCTGCTCAAGCCTAATAAGACCTCAGTAATAGTAGGCAGGGGAGCATAGCATATGTTGGAACTTTTGAAGAGGGTGACAATTCAGCTGAGTAGCCTACTATTCAAGCAGAGCGCCACGGGTTGGTGCGTAGCCTACATAACAATTTTTCATATGGCAGCACTCCACACTGTAGGGACACATCATCTCATATTCAATTGATAATAAATGCAGTGTAGCCTATCTTCAGTATGTCTTCAACCATGGGCGTCTACAGGTATTTTCGCATTTGGGACGGACCCACATACCAAGTATGAAGTCTCTCCACCTTTTCGGTCACTAGTTATCATGCTCACAACATCTTCAGAATTTGACCTCTGACGACCCAGATGATATTGGACCGGACTAGAAAACGATAGGGACCATGTACTCCATATGGCCAACCGACATACCAAGTATGAAGTCTCAGCACCTTTCCATTCACTAGTTATCGTGTTTACAAGGTTTTCAGATTTTGACCTCTGTTGACCCCAGATGACCTTGGACCAAACCCCAAAACAATAGGGATCATGCATGTACTCCATATGGCCAACCTACATACCAAGTATGAAGTCTCTGCACTATTTGGTTCACTATAGTTATCGTGTTTACAAAGTTTCCAGACATTGACCTTTTACAAGGAGCGTAACATACACATACACACACACACACGCACACACACACACATACACATACACACATACATGCCAATCGTCACGAACTGGGCAATTTTGTACTCTGGCCACACTCTCCCACTCTTGAAATGACTTGAAGTGTTTCGTTAGAACCGTCATATTCAACGATGATGTTATAGACGGTTAAAAACAATTCATATACCAGTCTAAACCCGTCGTACATACGACTTTCCGTTACAGAGTATAACAGCTCTTCAAAGACCATGGTTGCATGATCGCTATTGCTTCCGGGTCTAGTCCGAAGTCATTTGGAGTCAACAGAGGTCAAGATCTAGACATTTTCATTTTGGCCTTATTGAAAAAAAGTAATGGTTTCACCTACTCCAGTTGTTATTTAACCAATTTTCTAGAAAGCACCTGACAGGGGTTGAGTTCTGATACAAACAGTCAGTTCGGGAGAAACGGGGAATTGACTTTTTTTCGGTTCTAAAAGGAACCCTATAGAAATTTAATTGGGTTCCTTTTAGAACCGAAAAAGGTTCATAAAAACAAAAAAGTAACTATACCTTTAGGTCTTATTTAAAATTTGAAAGTTCTTCAAAGAACCATTGTGAGGTTCTTTTTAGAACCTTTTAGGCCAAAAGGTGCTCCGCGCGGGACAAAAAAAAAGTTCTTAAAGGAACCATTTTTTCTAAGAGTGTAGGAACTATAGGAGTAGCCTATAGGGGTCTACGCCGGCAAAATGACCCAACTGCTCGACTGAAGCATGTTTCACGAAGTAGCCAACTCAAAATGAAAACTGCGATAGAGCATAGTAGGCTATTGACAGAGCTGACATTTTTTTTAATTTTTCTACAATTCGTGAAACAAATGGCATAGATCAATGAAAAAATAGTTTTAGTTATCAAAAGCTGGGAATCGCGCGCAGCTGTAGCCTACTGATTTTAGTTTCCTGATTTTCAGAAAGTGCACAAATGCCGGGAATAGCATTCCCTTTCACATGTCTCCCGCTTAATTACAACAGTAGAAAATATAAGCCTATATGTGAAGCTGAATAAATGGGTCAAATTCGGGGAGGAAATATGGGAACAATTGCCCACATTTTCTGTTTGGAGCCCTATTTTTATCAAATTTTTCAGCTAGGGTAGAGGAAATGCGCTTATTTTAGGGTGTAGTTAGTCAAACAAAAATCGTACGCTCCGCACCAACCTCTGGTGGCGCTCCGCTTAGATAGTAACACGTCAACCCCCAGAAAATAATTCAGTCCCCCCATCGTCCCCCATTCGAAAAATCCTAGCTTTTACGCCGCTGGGTTGTTGAATGAACCAGAGCCGTATGTTAGGATCAGGAATGAACGAAACATAGGAGCGAATTGATGGCGCTATAGTCATATACGTTTTTGGGTTACCGAATTGAATAGACAGAGTCACTGCACGCGGACATAGATACATTAGTTGATATTAACTATTAATTGAATTGTATCCGCAGGTATTACACTAATGAGCGTATACCATGCACTCACACCCTAGTGCACATCGCAGTGTACGTATACGATTTACAGTGCAGTGCGACAGCGCAGCGTCGTACACGTATACATATGTACATGTCAACGAGAGGAGTGTATGCATACTATGACGTACCGTGTGAGATTTTTGTTATTGTATACATGGCACCGCTGCACCTTGTATACGTACCGATACTGAATCGCGCATGCAACGTACGCTCATGTACGTACATTACATGCTCGAACTCATCGAAGTATACGTACGCGCCGCGCGCACTGTACTATACTAGTTACTAGTCTATACTAGTATAGTACGTGCAGAGCTAGCTAGACGGTGCATGCACTGCATGCAGTATGTAGCACTAGCACTTTGAATTTGGAAGGCGAGCCGGTAGCACCTACTAATTGTCTGTTCGTTGTTTACTTGTGAATAATCGTTCCCCGACTGGCGACTTTCGTATGCAGCATGCTGAGAAAACTACCGACTAACAGTAGATTTTCAAATTATTCGTCAGTTTAAAAATGTTACCTAGATTCATTGGGTTGAAGGCCTACTTGTACTAGTCTATTGTGTGACTAACTGACTATAGGCTACAACTAGCTCTTTTGGTTTTAAAATTCTACATCGTCTTCGCGGTGAGACACTGTTACCGGCTGGTCTACTTTCATTCAAATCATATACACATAACACCTGATCTTATTTGATCGATCCATTCTGCATAAACCGATGCCGAACGGCTTGAAATGATATGAAATCGAGATGCTGTGAGCAGGCTTGTCTGCGCTGAACAGTTATCCGAGAATTTAAAGGGGAAGTGATGACACTTGAACGGATATATTAGTCTGTGTAGATTGCTCGAGTGAGATGCCTCTTGGCAATCCTCATTCGCGATTGAACAGGCCATGATTATATGCCTAAGTCTGATCCCTGATAGGTGATGCAGTAGGCTAAACCTAGGTCTAATATGCAGTCCCCACTCGCCCTGTCACATAGGCTGTTAGTATAGTATTATATTGGGCTATAGTCCATAACAAAGACGGTGAGTTCGTACCCCAATACAATGTCAGGTTTGTGAAGCACCGTGCATTGAGGAATGGTGCGAGGACTAGGCAGGACGATCTAAACAAGTTATAGGACGCACGAATCTCTAGAAGCCCCTGAGCGAAATAAAATTCGGACCCGATTCTGGGCAGAAACACCTTCTACTCGGAATGGTTCAAAATCGGTTTTCGAATGGTAATATGAATGGTGTTAACTGGTCTTGAATATGCGAATGGTGATCTCAACCGGTTTAACTGTTGACGAATGGATTCAAATGGTAGATCAGCAAACACACACTGTTAAACCATTCGGAACCTAACTGGTTTCCGAATGGTGTATGTCGAATGGAATTTCACCATGGGCGCGGATACGTGCTCCGATCTGTTTCGTTTGGAATGAGTAGCCTAGACCTACATGCAATATTATTATCTGTCTTCATTCCCTGTGATCTCACGTACCGTAATCAGGTAATTGAAACTGGTTGTTAACCGGCGATAATTCTAACGCCTATTTCGATTCATTTGGAACAATTGGTAGTGGTAGGCCTATATACACATTTACACACAAGTCGGCATTGCTACATGACTCAGACTGCTGCCCTCTATTCTGCAGAAATGTCATTGCTTCGGGCCCAAACCAGGCCCTCAGCCCAAAGTTCCTGAACACCCCCAGAAATACCGTATCTAAAGAAGTCCCGATGACAGGAAATGTCATTCCCGGGCATTGAAACTGGTTTATTGTTGTCAAAAATCATCCAGAGCTAGAATATTCGATTATAAGTGGGGCTATACTCGAGTGATTCTGGTAATTCTCAGTTGGTCAAACCGAGCGTAGATGCCTGCCTGCCAAATAACACGACCAAAAAAGGGGGGGGGGGCTCCAAACAGAAAATGCGGGCGCGGATTGTTCCAATCTTTGCTCCTCAGATTTGACAACAACATTCGATAAATAAAAAATCTCAGCTCTACAAATAGGCTATATGCTGCTGCAATTGTGATCACACTGGGGCCATGTCTGAAATGGGCGACGCCCCATCTAAAGCAGAGCAGTAGGCAGTACCACTGCTGGCGCAGAGCAAACGACACTTATATGTAACAAGCTGCAGCATCTCAGATCGCAGAAAATAGCTTTTGCGAGCCCTAGAACCGGTTCCGAAGTTGTTCGGGGATATCTCTGTTTTGTAGGAACGCGTTCCAAAGAATACCAGACTATTTCGGATAACATATTCCAATCGGAACCATGTCATGAATCATGATATGTAGGCTAGTGTGTTTCATCGAATTCCTCTATAGGCCCATATGTAGGCACTTATAGTCACGTCAAAATTCGGAGCAGAAAATACAGTTCCAGATGGATACCGAATATCGACGTATGAACCAAGGAACTGGCGGCTGCCTCTGCAGTCTGAGTGAGAACGCAGGCTTGAAATCTCACAAAGTCATACATGCGGAGCCCCAGCGGTTGGCGCGTACCACGACATTTTACGTCTGCAGATAGCTGGAAATCGGACTTTCCATTAGCCGGGCCCTGTACGTTTCACAGCTCTTGTACAAATCTCCAAGTAATGCTGAAAAATGCATGAGCAGTGCCACATCATAGGTAGCACTTGCATAAATCGTCAGGCAGTGATCACACATATCACATGTAACGCCGATTCGCGCAATCATTAGTTGAAGGAGCTAAACTCCGCAAGTTGACATCGACTTCCTTCACTCATTGACCTACGGTTGATCATAATGACAACTGTTCTCCCATCCTATAGTGGTCCTAAAATGTGGAAGATTGATAAAATAGAAGCTACGGGTACCGCTGAGAGCAACAGTTCGAACACCTTGTAAACAGCCTATATTTTAGAGTTAGGTAACTCTTCTGACACCTCACCCCCTACGAAAATCGTTGCATTAAAACATTCTCAGTCGATTTTATTTTTTCGACACGAACTCCATAGTGTTGAAACTCTGCCAAAAGACTCCATCCATGTAGATGTGGTATGCCAAGATTAACTTGGTTAGTGCGATGATGTTACGCTTCATTTAACCCTATATGCCTACACCTGCAAGGCTCATTTTCAGTTTCCAGATTCAAAATATTGTTTTCAAGCTAGCCCAATAGATTTAGAATCGAGTGCCATTTTTCATCCAAGGAAACTTGTCGAGGTTGGATTCGTTGATGATTTTCCTCCTAGTTCAGGCTACTGAAGCAATCAAGCAAACTATGGGCTGTCGCTGGATCGGGGCTGACGGAAGTGACCTAATGCCCGCTAAGTGCTGAGATAAACTTCATCTATTCCATAAGCCCGATAACTTTTGAAGACTCATTGTTGTTGAATTGTCTCCTTCCACATCGATAAGGTCAATGGACTGCACTGGAACGGTCGAATTGTCACTTCAACTGTTGGCAATCAATACCTGTTTGGGCTGAACAGCGCCGACAGACTCGGTGAGTAACAGCGCCTGCTCTTTATGCAGCTTGGGTGGAAGGTAGGGTAAACTGGGGTAAGAGGCCCACGGAGGTGCATGAGGAGCCTGCAAATGTTTACGCCTGATTGGGACGATTTCACAAATACCTTCTACCAGCATCAACGAAAACATCTCCAATGTTATGCCCCTACACATCGAAGAGTCACGTGATAACTGCTGAAAAGTTGTATCACTTCCTGACTTCCACAGGCTTTCCTTGTAAAATAAAGGGTTGCATGATGAGTTCTAATAGACCCAGGCCACAACATATTATGAATGTATGTTTATTTGATGTTTGAAGGATGTCACTGGGGATTTTAAATGTTAGTTCCGTTTTATCCTCATGACCGAGTCGTGTCACCTTGAATATGAACCTGACTGCCGTTGGGGTAAAAAGCCCACCCCCATGTTAACCTCAGGGCCCCCTAGGCGTTTTACCCAAGGAGTATAGGCCACTGTACGATATATACAGCATTCTAGTTGTTTTTCACATTACAGTTATTAGGATGTAACAAACATAGGAACAAGAACGCAACGATGCGTAGTGATTCCATGCCTTTTTTTTGCCTCAAACCAGTCAATTAAAATGTGTGTAATAATTCGAGACTCCATTCATTTCAGTAGTAGGTTGACATATTAGCCGAGTAGCTTACTATCTGAGCAGAGGACAACCACGGGTTGGCACGTAGCGTACATGACATGTAGGGAAACAACATCTCATATTCAATTGATAATAAATTCGGTGTAATTTGACAAGGGAGAAAGGAAGTCAGGAATTCTGAGAAGGACAGAGAGATGGTGAGAACGATGTGCGGCGTGAAACCCACAGACAGAAAGAGGGCTGAGGAGCATGCTCGGTCTGGAGGAGTCTGTTGGCAAATGGAGTGAGATGGTATGGTCATGTGTTGAGGATAGATGGTGATCATGTCCTGAGGAAAGCCCTAGACTTTCAGGTGGCTGGAGCCAGGGAACAGGGACGGCGGAAGATGACATGGAAGAGGCCGGTGGAGGAGGAGACGCGGGAGGTTGGATTGAAGGAAGAGGATGCTATGAATCGAGTGAGATGGCGTGAGGGTGTGAGAGACGTTGCTGGTGGATTTAGGCGAATCCGGCCACCTCCATGATTGGGGACACAACCGGATTGAAACTGGAAAGAAGAAGAAGTAGCATTTCTCCAGTATGGGCATCTGCAGATATTTTCAAATTCACATTTTTCCCTCTAAACTTCTACCTCTGTTGAACCCAGATGACCTTGAACCGAACCCAGGAACAATAGGTATCATGTACTCCATATGGCCGACCTACATATCAAGTATGAAATCTCTGCATCTTTTCGCTCACTAGTTATCATATTCACAAGGTTTTCGGACGTTGACCTCTGTTGACCCCAAATGACATAACCCCAAAACAATGGGGATCATGAACTCCATATGGCCAACCTACATACAGAGTATGGAATCTCTGCAACTTCTTGCTCACTAGTTACCGTGTTTACAAGGTTTTTGGACTTTGACCTTTGTTGACCCCAACTGACCCTGGACCAGACACAGAAACAATAGGGATCATGTACTCCACATGGCCAACCTACATACCGAGTATGAAGTCTCCGCACCTTTTCGTTCACTAGTTATCATGTTCGCAAGGTTTTCAGACTTTGACCTCTGTTGACCTTGGATCGAACCCCAAAACGATAGGGATCATGTACTCCATATGGCCAACCTACATGCCAAGTATGAAGTCCCTGCATGTTTCGATCACTAGTTATCTGTGAAGCGCTTTGAGCATGTCATTGACGTGGAAAAGCGCTATATAAGAACAGTATATTATTATTTATTATCGTATTTAGACATTTTTAGACATTGACCCCAGATGACCTAGGACCGACACTAAAAACAATAGGGATCATGACTCCATATGGCCAACCTCCATACCAAGTATGAAGTCTCTGCACCTTTTCTTTCACTAGTTACCGTGTTTACAAAATTTGGACGTTGACCTCTGTTGACACCAGATGACCTTGGTCCGGCACTGAAAACGATGGGGATCATGTACTCCATATGGCCAACCTACATACCAAGTATGAAGTATATGCATCTTCGTTCACTATTGCCAATCTACATACCAAGTATGAAGTCTGTGCACCTTTTCATTCACTAGTTACCGTGTTTAGAAGGTTTTTAGACTTTGACCTCTGTTGAACCCAGATGACATTGGACCGATACTAAAAACAATAGGGATAATGTACTCCATATGGCCAACCCACATACCAAGTATGAAGTCTCTGCACCTTTCCGTTCACTACTTATCGTGTTTACAGGGTTTTTAGACTTTGACCTCTGTTGACCTTGGATCGAACCCGAAGTACTTTCCCCATGAAAATCGGATTACTCTATAATATATGAAGAATAGAAATCTCCATTTCATGAGGCCTTTGGAAGCGTCAAGCGTTCGCGGGGATATATTTAGGCCAAGACTCTGATCAGCCTCCTGACATTGTAAGACGAGAACATGATGATAATATTATTAGCAGATATAAAGTGTTTTTTTTCATGGTTTACTCGCCGGACACGTGAACCGATCCCATACAACACACAAACCAAAGCGATGCCTCAGAGGCGTGACCTCGAGGCGAGGGAGGTGGTCATTACATACAGATGGCAACATACAAATTACCTCCTACTCATTGCGAGCAATCGGGATAGTGCACCTTGCTCGAACCTATAGTCTCTGGATTACAAGACCGACGGGTCACTCTAATCGATGCGTGGTACTAGTAACTGGCAGATGAGCAGCATTTAAAACAACACTTGATGTAGTTAACTGTATGTAGGTCGCTACTCAGAACCTGGATAGGCTTTGTAAATAAAGTGCCTTTACCTAAGGGCATTACAAAAGTATAATAATGACCCAGGCCTCAATTGAAATCACCCCCATTATGTTGGGTCGTTCTTAGTTCTCGGGTAGTCTCAGCTGATCAGTCTTCACAAGGATTGAATCAGCCAAATCAACATCAGCAGCCTAGGAGCTTGACCAACACTGATAACCTGATCTACAGCTAAACTGGTCTACAACTAAACTGTTACAAATAACGACTATTGACAATTGTCCGAATAACTTATAACAGAATAATGACTCATTTATTACAAACCAACTTGCAGTCAAATAAATGCTCATTCGTTTGGATATATGACATATGTACAATCTACATGATCATGGTTACAGTGTATAAGTCACAATGGATATTCTCCATATAACATATGATATTACAGAGCAATTCTTTGTAACATCCAGCGAGATAAATAAATACCAGCTGCTAGTAACCATTAAATTTCAAATGTTCTCTTGTTATTCTTCTCCATCCCAATAATGAACTGCTTGCTGAACCTCGAACAACATGGTCTATTCGCTGCTTCACCGGGAAAGCACTGTGTCCACTCGGGTGAAAGGATGTACATACTGGTTAACTGCAAAAAGCACATTGTGTAAACTTGCACCAACAGCGATAATTCATTCATTGAACGGATCGAACACTGTACTGCCTGCCAAATTAACATGTTCATCAGGCCCGATTGCCTGAATCACTGAATGCAATCCAAATTCATTGAATTATTGAATGCGTATTTTATTTAGCAAATCGGAAATAGTTTTGGAATTTGTTACTGAAATGAATCACTTGCACATAGAGTACAAGTACAACATTATATTCATGTCATTATTAACCCACCAGTTGTGCTAGAGATGGTTTTAACATTATACATACTATACTGCTTTCAAAGTTACTATTTTCATTTCTATTGAATGCAATCATTTTTTCATTGGAAACACCAATTTTTCAGGAATGTGAATGCAGAATCTGAAACCAATCACTTGCACAGAGAAGTGCCAAATTGAATTCCTAGATGTCATTAACAATAATAAGCTTTTCTATTAGTGTTCCTAACATTAACATTCAAATAATCGGATATGACAGCGAGCTCCAGCAAAAAACATCTTGAATCGCTAACCACAAATCATCATGCCATGCAGGCCCTAATTTTCATACTTGTTCATGATTTTGGTTGTCCAGAAGAAAATTTGGCTGCCCAGAACCCGTTTAGCCCCTGGCTCTGGGGTCGTATAGCTTGGCCCCTTATTAACATATTAGTTCCCTGTGAATGGCTATCTCAATGTCTTTATCTTATCATGCACATGCTGGACCTGCATGCCTAATTTATCAGTGTCCTCCTTCCTGAGAGTTTTCTTATAAGGTAGGGGTGGCCGTCCAGTAGTTATCATCATGGCATTATCACTTCATAGGTCTTCTTTCATCACTTGTGGGGAATACCCTGCACCAAACCAGTCAAGAAAATTCTACAAAGTCATGTAGTCTCATCCAAAATAGATTAGGTTCTGGTAATATAAGAGCGGGCCTCAGGGCCCAGATACAGTCTCGCCATTGGAATCACGGTAAAAACCATGAGTGGCAGTGCTGTGTTTTGACTGTTTTCCAGTCTAAGGAAAGATGACTGGGCTGGTATTTATTTGGTAATTCATCATTTCATCATCTTCGATATTCATTTCCATCTGTCTTGGACACTGGGAATCCAACAGGTCTGGCTGGTCTCATTTGCTTATACTTGTCATTTCATGTGAAGATTATTGGTTGACCTCCTGGGTATCCAAGGAACAATGATGGTAGTCCCAACAGATTTGTTGTCATCTCGGATGATAAGACCACTGTGAAAATTGAGGCCAGCCCTGTACTGTGTGTGACAGGCTGGTACTAGACCCTGTGTTCTGGATGGGCTCATAGTATATTTAATGATATGATATTGTTATAATGACACCCACCCCCTGGTTCAAAATTACACTCACTGCAAAATTACAGCCATGACCTTACCACAGTTCATGCCACTCGCTTTATATTGAACCATTGTATCCCACATTTATTGCCTGAATTTGTCTTCGATTTGTATAAAAGCCTCAGACATAAACACCCCACCCGATTATTCCCAGCACACCATTTACCACGTCCCTCAGACCATTATTGGATACTGTGGTGTGGGTAGATGTAGCTCAAGTCTTTTCCTGTTGCTGAGCTTTGTTCAGACAAGACAAAGAGATATCAGCTGATTGCATATTGATATGAGAATGGAGGTAACGATGGCAAAACCAAAGAAACTATACAAAACTCAGTGGTTTGTTAATCTGTGAACTACGATATTTACCCCTTATCACCCTGCACCCCATTATGCTCAGTATGGGGATCTGGCAAATTTCACAGAGTACCGGGCTAGCACCCCCTATCCTCCTTCTCATTTCTCCAGACAAAATGTCTGGATGTGAGTTTTCTGGCCTATTCAAAATTCTTCGAAATTTGTGTCCAGTTCAAACTCCAAAAAAGTTTAAGTTATCGGGAATCGTCAGGAATCTGTGGGAGGCCTTAGCCTGGAAAATGAGAAAGACGATAGGGGGCGCTAGCCCGGTTCTCTGTGAAATTTGCCAGATTCTCATACTAAGCATGATGGGGTGCAGGGTGATAAGGGGTAAGTATCGTAGTTCACAGATTAACAAACCACTGAGTTTTGTGTGAACATTTTCTGATGGCGGCGGCCAAGACCCATGGCCAAAACCATAATATCCCCAAAGAGGGAATAAAATAACACAGTATTCATACAGTGCCACATACCAGAGTGCCTTCAGGTGCTAAGCAAACCTTATGACTCGAGAAACGGAGCCCGCTGCAAAATGGGTGAATGCCAAAAAATACAGCAAGAACATTCGAATTACTTTTTTTTCACATAAACATTTGGATATATAGACAGTGAGAGGTCTGAATATTGGGCAAAATTTGAAAATGTGAGAGAAATCAACATCTTGACGAGTGGTTATTGTAGAAATGATAGATTTATGGAACACCAAATTTCGTCAACCCTTACATAACAACAAATATTTTTACCCCTCCATTAGGTGGCGAAGCGTGCACCGAAAGTGGCATACACTGTGAAGTTACCATGGGCTGAGGAAATTACACCGATGCCAGAACTTCCCACCCCCGAGGAGGCCCCACCTCACAGAGTGGCCACTCCAGCCTCTGATGTCTCCACACCCCCCTCTAAGTCCCGGTCACCCTCCCGCTCTGCCACCCCCCGACGCGAAGGGGCTGAGGGTTCCTCCCCGCGGAAGAAGGACAAGAAACACAAAAAGAAGAAGAAAAAGAAGAAACATAAGAAGAACAAGGAGCGGAGGAAGGAGAGAAGGAGGGGGCGGGACTCGGGCCACTCAACACCCCGCTCGGTCGCCAGCAGCCCTGCTAGCAGCAGCCATGACAAGGCCTTGGCCCGCTCCACTCTCCGTAACATCACCAACGGGACGGAGCAGGCCTCGGGCTTGGGCGGCGGCTTGGGGCCGGCTGGCAAGCGGCATATCTCCCAGGTACTCAACGCGATCTCTGGGGGGAGGGCCACCTCCCCAAAAGCAGCAAAGGCCGGCGGCCCAACCTTTGGGAGCATCCCAAGCATTCCAACGGTCCAGTATTACGGCCACGACCTTGCAGCAAATTGTGAGTACAGCCATAATATTCCTGTGTGGGAGGAGTGGTTGATACATGGTTAGAGCATCAGCTTTCCACACCTTACCATATTGGCTTACCACAGACATAGATACCAGCCTACCCCTGATATAGTTGGAATGGTCAACATCAACCCCAACTCTCGAGATTGTGCTCAGTTGGTGTTACGGCCGCGACCTTGCAGCGATTTGTGAGTACACCTATTGGGATCGTTCTAGTAAACTGTTGGTGTTAGATATTCCTACAGAGTGACTCAAACGAAACACCTGCGCGTGTGCAATTCGCCTAAATGCCTGTCCACACTGCACACGATAAAATTGCGCCGCTAGAAAATCGTTGAGCTTATGTTATTTCTATAGGACTGTCCGCACTGCACGTGCTCCATCGCAGCGCAATAAAACTGAGTTGGAAAAGTTCAAATTTTATCGTGTGTTCGCGCGATATTTCTTGTGTGACCAATGGTTCCACTGTATCAAGTCACATGACTGGCAGGGTAGGACAGAAAACAATAGCATTTGATAAATATTGCATCGCGATGAATAGAAAATGTTGTGTGCGGTGATGACACGAAATATTGTGCGATAAAATAAATGTTGCGCCACGATTTAAAGCGTCGCTATAATATCTAAAGCTTGGTATTTGTGTCATGTTCCCCTGCACATATCATCGAACGCGATCAGTGTTAGCACTACGATTTAAAATTTGGGGGGAATTCCCCCCCCCCCTTCCATAATTTTTTGGGGGGAATTCAACTTTTCACAATTTGAGAGAGATTTGGGATCACAAATTCTAAAATTCCTGATGAATTTGTATTTCTTCGACATTAATTGATGTGTACTAGTTCTATGCATTAGCAAATAACAGTTGGGCATCAGTAGTACTGTTTAGAGGCTGTTAAAATCAGGCCTGACCCCGAAAAACAGAAAAGGGAAAGTTTTTATCTTTTGTGGGGGAATGACGCGAAAAATGCACAAATCGCGCAAATGCGCTGCTTAGCGCCAACACTGCATGCAACAGGAACAGGGTTGCCCGCACATTTAATTTGGCTTTATCCACATAACTAACAGTTTCTAATACTGTTAGTTTTGTCAGATGATCTCAAGAGCTGACATTCAATCGGTTTCCATCATTGCAGAGGAGTGACGTAACTGTCGGTCAATAACTAACACAAACAGTTAACTGGTTCGCACTCATAATATTCTTGTGTAAGTTATGTGGTTACCACATATCCAGAGCATCGACTCACCACATAAATACCACAGACACACCCCTGATATAGTTGGAATGGTCCACACTGGTCAATGGTCAATCAACTGTTAGTGCGAGATTTCAGATATTTCTACACAGGTACTCAAACCTACAATCTTCGACAGAAATGATGGGACACTGCAGAGCCCTGGCACAACCACACCCTCCTTCAATGTGGTGCCTAACAAATGCCTTGTTAAATTCAACATTGAATGGGGGAGCGGGTGTCCCATCTATTTTTGACGAAGATTGTCTGAGCCCTGTACAAAGTATATGGGAGCTACGAGCAGCTGCCGAAAAGTAGATTTCGTTATGACCCAAAGTCATATTTCCTGAGGAAGGTTGATGCAGTTATTCGGTAAAACACAATTACTCTGCTCTCAGTAAGCATTGGTTGCCCCTCGCTACTGTTAGCATGAGTTTCGATGATTGGGGCTATTTGTTAATATTATAATTTCAATTGAAGCAGCTGTTCCGAGTGGCGCTGTTCAAGTTAACTACTAGAGAGGCAGAAATAGGAAGACTGGTATCCATTATGTAACAATAATCGTATTATTTTTAATTACGTCCTGAATTTTTTATTGTCCAATAGCACCACAAAATGTATTTTTTTGTCACGCCTAGGAACTGATCACATGCTCTCTAAATGTGAGACAATGTCCTGTTGGAGTTGCTAGGTCACGAGAGAAAAATCTGTGCGATATATAAGGCGCTCTAGTAACTGGAATTTTCCACATTTGTGGGCGTGACATGAACTTGAGCTTGACTGAAAAAAAATCAGCAAGTGTCATGCTGCCACACTACACACTTGACCTGGCACAGTCGACCATCGACCTCACACACTAATTCAATGGGGTTTATGTTCGACCTTCACAAAGTACGTTAAAGAATTAAGATATCAAAATCTTTTCCTATCTAATGATGGTTGACCCTGTGAATTCTACGTTACATAAATCTTTTTGCATACCGCAAATGAGTAATATGGAATATCTCCCTGCACAGCGTGCACATCTGTGACCATGTACTGGCTCATTGAGCTCTAACATATGTCTTCCTTTTATTTTCCAGTGAAGCCCGATCAGTGTCTCCTAGGCTGCTTCTTCCTAGTCATTGAGTACCATCAGCTTATCAGCGCTGAAGCCATCCAAGCCTGGAAAAGGGTAAGTAAAGGCTCATTTACACGAGCCATTTTTGTCTCGCCTGAACTTTGTTC
>JAUOBX010616306.1:0-15796 GCA_032360705.1 Eupentacta quinquesemita | reverse complement strand
TTGGGATAGCATTGAAATACTGCCACAGCGAGAAAAATAGAAGATATGAAGTTACTCCTAGGAAGTGAATAAATTAACAAGAATATTCATTCAATACCTGAACAGTAGAAAATACCGATTGTAGTCTTTTCAGAAGTACCTAAAACTGTTCAAATGTACAAGTGTTTTATCGAATAATAACAAATCAAATAATTAATCCTTCAAATTAACCCAACGTATATATCAGTGATACAAAAATTACCAACACAATTCCGTGGTAACACTACTCAACCGTCTCATTCATGGAAAAAAAGGATTTCCTTTACCACACAACACTACCTCGATAGTGCTCCAGTATTTCCCTCTTTACGGTGGTGTATTATCCGTTTCTGAACTGAGAACAATTTAGGAACTTCACAATGGTCGTCATGAACGAAGCTTATATTATAGAGGATCGAAAACTGACCATATCTGTTTAAACCCGACGTTCATACGATTTCGTTGTTGAGTTACGGGCTTTTGAAGTTTGGGCCATGGTGATTACGCGATGAGGAAAACATCCCAGGGTATATTATTGATTTATGTCTTAGGTGTAGGCTACAACTGCAAATATTCTTCACTTCCCTTCGAAATGTTACTACTGGTTCCACTTGAAATCCCTAATAGCCAGCGAGGGGAATCTACGTTGTGTAAATGGCGGGTGCCAGCCGTGGCTTTTGTGAGAAATACAAAGGAATCTTTTGTGGAATGCTGAGGTTCGAACCATGAACAAGAACAATAGAATACATATCAGCTTTGATGTGTTAATAGGATTGCATTGCGTTCTCATTGCTATCCATGATCTGGTGGTGTCGTCATAGTTACATCAATATACAGTTTTAATTTACTTTACTCTCGTTCATCTTACACTCACCAAGAACTGTTAATAATGAAGCCTAAAGATGACCTACCAATGCGTATATATGTTTTCAAAATGTTATGAATGAATGATAATATAAATTTGAAAACAACATTCCTACCGTTTGCTGACCACAAAGATCTAAAAAACTTTCATTTCCTTTCCGGATCTTGTGTCCTCCCAGACCATTTCATACTAAACTACACTGAACGACCCCATTTTTGGTTTACTTCAAATGTACTGTCATCGCTAACATAACCAACTAGTGTGGTGAAAAAAGAATTTAGATTGATGTGAGAGTTATACACTTTCTTTTGAACTAAATTATAACTCTATCGATTATCAATCATGTTGTATTTACCCACACTTTTACAAATTCATACAATGGTGTTTCATGAAATCATCAATTGAAACCAACATGTAACTCCGCATACATTTCGTTGAAACACATTTTTTCACTATAGGCATTAGGGCCAGGTGACAAAGATCTCAAAGGATGTGCATATTCAGCCACAATCAACACACGGCTGCATCTTATTTTATATTACATCTTATCTTACATCTTGGTATCTTCTACCAGCTGGCTAGACACATCGAATCAATTAATCTTATTTGATGGTGTTACTGGACTAACACAATTTTATTATATGAAGATTTATATTCACACTGGGTTGCTGTGTTGGGCGCAAATCAAATGATTTTTTTAAGCAACGATGATAGTACTGTGATAACTATTCAGCATTACCATGTAGGCCAATATTTTCTATTTTACAGCACTGGACTGATCGCTAACAAATTTAAAGGGTCGAAAACCTTGTCATAATTAGTTCCGTCGGATTTATATATCCATATATTATGTGATATTATTTCAATAATCTCGTATTTTCACCCATTTTGCTATTACTTCTGTGGATATTGTATTTCGTACTAAGTATACTTTTTCCAAATTTATCATTGTATCAACTAGCATCTAAATAACCATGTTACAAAGGAATGATTTAGAAACAAATAGATCGACGATTGAGACACTTCTGAGGCCAATGCACACTGCTTGGTTACGCTAACTCTGATCCCGGTCCCTGATTCCCTGCCTCAATAAAGACTACAATGGAGGCGTTAAAATGATATTAGCCAATCAGAAAATATCACCCGATACAATGCGCATCAGCTGCATTCTTTGAAACCCGTTAATTATATTTCATCAAATTGAATCTATAAATTAGCAATATTGCAAACAGTAATTCACACTGCATGCTAATATGTGACAGTTCCCCGCCGTTCATTTCTCATCGGCAAGGGTCCCACCTAGACCTACATTTGATACATGCGACATTCGTCTGTTTAAAACAAATAGTTGTTTGAATAATAAATAAATTGCTCATATAGAGTTTGACATACTCATTTTACACCACTGGTACCAAATTCGGCTTTAGAACATTACTGTTCTATATTAACGTGATTCGTACAGACGTTGTGTATGTTAATATCATGAATGTGAAAGTTCTCTGTTCGTTTCTGTTCCAAAAATGTAATGTAGTTCAAATACGAATTCAAATCATAACCGTGGTACAAGAACTAAAAGGTCGCACTGTCCATGCAATATTGGTACAATCGGTAGTTATATATATATCAAGTGTAGTCTAGGCTAAGATGATGGTAACCTTTCTCTCTCTTATATAATTCTCAGGTAGCTCAAAATGGAAATACGATAAGCGACCAATCGCTAGGTAAGTTCAGATCAATACAATAGTCAAGACAATTTTACCGCAATATATGTCATGAGAGCTCTTATGACATAGTAGTAAAACTGTCTAGAGTTTGTCAAACATTTTACCATTATTGAATTATCAGTTTGACCTTAATATAGACTCAATGGTTTCATTTTCATCCCACAGGCTTGCAAAGCGTAAACCAAAATGGGTCAAGCGTAATAAGTACAAATATGTGGTGTGGTAATTCAAAGAGAAAGGTTCATGAAAAGTATTTTCTCTGATCTGGCATACATGAAACGAGGACATGTCAAATTCTGACTGTAACAGGCTGATTGTGAGCTATAATGAATGTGATTGTACTAAAGCAACGCAGTGTTATGTGTTACTGTGATTGATGTTCGTGAATGACTTGATTATGCTATAAGAACAAAATACAATCAACGTGATATTTGTTTCAATTCAATCAAATATATAGCCTAGAGATTCAACAAACATGGACAACTGATCGATAGCAAATCCAATGTCAAGGATATTAACTGAGCTGACAACAACTTCAACTCGAGTTTATTGTTCCGATTTTCGAATCTCAATTAGTCTATTCTTCTCAGTATAATCCGACTGCTCTGTCACTCGCTCATACTCCATCATTTCGGGAACTTCCTGCCCTTGAAGAGGTCTACATTTCTTATTTTAGAAAGCCGTTTACCTAATATACTCTATCTCAGTGTTACTCGCACCGCCTGAGCAGCGTAAGCAGTCATCATGTATCTCTATCCGTCCGTCCATCCGTCCGTCCGTTTGAATAACTTTGAAACCATCCGATCGTAACGAAACTTGGAACTCATGTCCATCTTTCAAATATCTCATATGAATTTGAAAGTGGTCGTCGCACTATTCCGACAGCGTCATCTTAGATCTGGGCGAAACTGTTTCTATACCATATTTACGCGTTCGTTCTGAGACCAACTCTTATTTCGCCAACCCATAAAATATATAGAACGCAAATTACATTACTCAGGTTAATTTTATTTGAATTGATTGCTACAGGTTCAGGAAGCCCCTGAAGGCTCACAAGGAACCATGGCCGTGTGGATCGTTGATAAGCTCCGGCGATAACTTGCCTTCTCTTTCCGACTAGTGCTCAGACCGAGGTAGGGGTGTACAGTAACCGATCCCAACCTGCTCCAGGGATCGTCATTTTATGTCCCCATCCGACGGACGCCCAGTGAACCTCAGGATGTAACCACTATCTCAGATCCTGGAGGAGCGGTAGTTTTTTTATTTTCGAAGTCCAACCACGATAACTACATACAGCCGACCGACGAGACTTATTGCAACTAACCGACAACCGCCTGGAGATCAAGACCCCGCCAGTCATGACTGAGAGTACAGCCTCCCCTGCAGAAAAACGCCCGATTGTGAATGTGGAATCGAACCCGTAATGAACTGAGCCCATTGTATTGCTGAGCGTCATCGATACCGCGTCATTGATACTGCTACTCATTGGTTGGTTAGCTCATGCACTTCTTCTTCAATTTCTTTTCCTAATTTCGACGACAGATACATCATATATCTTCTATCAACAATCCGAATACCCGAGAGATTGTCAAGAGGTACTTGATCAATGTTCATCCAGGAATTCAAGCGGAATTTATTACATCAAACCGGATGGATACCAGGACTCATTCCAGGTTTTTTGTGATCTCGCAGCAAATTCGGAAGGGTGGACAGTAAGTTCAACTATTATTTAAAAGCCAATCCCAATAAGTCTGAACTCAATATAATGCCTTCAAATATTTTGATGTGGACGGGACATGTTACACGTTTATAACTGGGGCATGGAGTGCTATATTATATGAGTATTATACAATGTACCATGTTCCGCTCCTGTGATTGTGCGCTTCCACCCGCACTACATTAAGAGGTGTATTTAGGACTCTCGACTAGTTTCTCATTTGACTACTTGTCACTATATCATTTTGTAAATTCATCCATAATTTTTTTTATAGAAACTTAGCCCATTTACTTCCCGGTAACTGTTTGCAATAAAATAGTTTCTAACAATACAATGATAAGATCGCCACACATTATATCTCTCCGTATATTTGTGCAGCAGTATCTATCAAACGTTATATCAATCCATTCAGCTATCCAACTATCCATAATTATGTTTCTGCTTTTTCAGATAGCAAATTGAGCAGATTCCACTCTGGAGTATGCGCACAATGAGACGTATTATTATTATCATTATTAGTAATATTGTTTATCATCATTGTTAATATTAATATTATTCTATTTCAACAGGTCATCAATCGGCGAGTAGCCAATGGGATTATACGTTTTGACCGTGACTGGGACAGCTACAAGAGAGGGTTTGGTTTCCCTTCTCACGAGTATTGGATCGGAAACGAACATCTCGCTTACTTGACCAACCAGAAAGATTACGCACTCCGAATCCAGATGACCTTTCAGAACGGTTCACGTTACGTTGTTACCTTCAACAGCTTCCGAATCAGCGATGAATTCGGTGGATACAGTCTATCTCAACTGACCCAGTACTCCAGCACGGGCGGTGAGTCTGATAAGTCGCTGTTCTAGAGGTGGGTGGTGGTTTCACCCGCTCCATAGTTCTCCGTAGACCATTCTAAATTTGTTCATGAAGTCGCATATATATGATCGAGATAAATACCCCAAATAAGAGGGTAATTCATTGACGATTCGGAGCTGGAGAAGGTCGCATCCGGTGGATTGATTGCTCTGTTTCTCAGGAGTTGCCACAACGCCTCGCCCCAGCTGATGGTGGCGTTCTGCTCCGAGAGTACCTCCTCTCTAAAAGTGCGCCTGAGTTTGAATAACGTTAACACCAAAGTATATTTCACACTCGGAAACTTGTCTTGCCCTATTGATATAGCCTATTTATTTTTGTGTTTTCCCACTGTCGATAGTAATCAAAGTAAACTAACTGGGTCTCACAGAAGTTGTTTTTCTCACCATAATATGTTTGGTCTTATAATGTTAACGAGCAACATATTTTTTTCCGATTCATTAAACAGACAGGTAGTCAGGAAGGTGGAGTGGTTGGTTGTGCACAAGTTTCCATTTATTCAGTACTCTTCACTTCGTGATATTATTGTCAGCTGTTCGTTGCCCAGCAACATCCCCTTTTCAACAGATCACTCGGTGTCCCGGTGTCCATCTACCATGGCGTATAGCAACTGTTTATGCGGGTGAAGACTTTGTGAAGATCCCCTTACCTGCATAGGAACATCCGATGTGGACCCCGTGGACTCGTGGAGGGTGTGTTTGCCCTTGTGAATACTTCATGGACGGTGGTGAATGAGTGAAGCTAACAACTACATTTTCTTCTCTCAACAGATCACTCGGTTTCCTGGTGTCCATCCAACATGGTATATGGTAACTGTACATGCAGTCAGATACTTTGTCGAGATCCCCTTACCTGCGTGAATACATGTGCGATAGACTACGTGGAGGGTTGTGTTTGCCCCAATGGATACTTCATGGATGGTGATGAATGCGTACCTCGGAGTGAATGCGGCTGCTACGTCAGTGAAGGGCAAACAATTGTTCCAGTAAGTACTACAATTTTTCTCCGCATAACAACAAGTAGAATTTTGATTATTCATAAACACACACACATTTAATCGTCTCACTCTCTCAAACCTAATACAAGTAGGTTGCTATGTTCTGCAAAATGTAAATTGGGGCATATTATTCGGCGATTGAGGAGACATTGAACGATAGTCAGCCTAGCGTAGTAATACAGGCGGATCTATAGCAAAATTGTCAACTAAAATCCGACTGGTTAGAACTTCAAGCCATGACAAGGCAAACAAACTTAGTGTACTTGGTGTTCTAAACATGTCGTTCATTTAGGAAGGAGGAACTCACATCGACCCTGGGTGTTCCATGGAAGCGACCTGCTCAAACGGACAGCTGGTAGTGAACCAGGCATATGAATGTGACAGCAACGCAGTTTGCGATGAGAGGGAAGACGGTCGTAAATGCTACTGTACCGAAGGCTACGAGGGGAATGGAGAAATGTGCACGTCTACGACTCCAAGCGACTGTATGGATGTCTTCAACAGGACGTCAACAGTCAGTGGTGTATACAGCATCCAACCGACCAACTGGGCTGGGTCACCTTTTGAGGTCTACTGCAACATGACAAATTACGGAGGGTGGACTGTAAGTACACAACCTATTTTCGGCACTAACAGATATAAACGCTTTTAATCATTGAGTGTTTGTTGCAGGATATCTCCCGAGAGTATGTTATGTAAACACATCACATTCTTATCATGAGAGCGTTCCGTGAGAATCAGTCAGACGTAACATCAGTGACCTCGTGTCGTCGGGACAGCCAGTCACCGGGTGTTACTCTAACGCCCTCGTGTAGATGTCACGTAACGCACCGTGTGCGGGCAATCATGCATACAGAGGAATTATGATATGCTAGGAGCTGAGGTGAGGGATTGAAGGTACTTGATAAATGAAATATTGTTTAACAGTGTCCATTCTTTGGTCTTCTCTCAACAGATATCTCCTACCAAGAGAGCGACTCTTCTTCCGAATGGAGTTATTTGAGTTATTTTCAGAGTCTTTGTCTATTCAACAGCAAGGACATTATCTTATGTTTTATTCTCGTTTTTTACTCCAAAGACGCGTTGATGGTAGCGTTGATTTCTTTCTCGGATGGGGCGACTACCTGCGAGGCTTCGGAGATAAAACCTCAGAACATTGGCTCGGAAATAACAAAATCCATTCGTTGACCAATCAAAAGAGGTATAAAGTCCGAATTGATGTAGTGAATAGAGACAACAACCCATATTACGCCGAGTTCGACTTTTTCAGGATCGGAAACGAAGATACCGAATATACACTGTCTGGGCTTGGAACGTACAGTGGAACCGCTGGTAGGTATACGAAGACACTGAGATTCTTCTTCTACTTCTTCTTTTTCCCAAAGCTAATTCCCACAAGAAACCTCCATAGTTGACTAGACACTGACACTCCATGGTCCATACCAGCTGTGACATGTTTTCGATTGATTGCGGGTTTTCGACTCCAGCAGATTATTAGCGAAGTCTTCCAGTGCGTTCTTGGGTCTCTGCGTTCTGAGGTTTCTTAATCGCCATTCGAATGTGGACGTAAAATACTGGTAGAGGGAAAAATGTTGGATTAGTTACACCCCGCATCCTCATAACTCAGACATGGTTTCCCCCATAATTTATCCCCATAACATACAAATTGCTGGGTAAATACTTCCAACAGTTATTCATCAGTTTTTTCTCGTTCAATGAGCTGCCTGATCCTCAGATCCACTTGTTGTCCACCTGTATTCCGACAGTGCGAAACATCTGATTAACTCTTAGCGAATTGTGGCCAGGCGCTCTTGGCGAAGTGTGGCCAATTGCTCCCAGCGGAAGGGTGGCCAAGCGGTATCGGTGACGATTAACAACAATTATTGTCTGTCCTGCGTCCGATCCTCGCACTGATCACCAAGCGTTTATTATAGAGGTGCTTGTACTTGCAGTGTCAATTAGCAGGGTCTTGGTGTCCATGCTCTGAGTGGGTTTGGTTGACGTGATTAATCTAGGGCTGTTCTGGATTAGTTGCATTAAGTTTCATCAGATGAACATAACAAGAACTTCCACCCTCCGGGATCTGACAAAAAGTTGTCAGATTCTGGAGTTGAACTGTCTTCTGTCAAACAGGGACGTAAAATGACGGTCCCGGAAGCAGGTTGGGATTGGTTACAGGGTACACTTCTGACCAAATAATATCTGGGCACACGTTGGAAAGCCGGGGTTCCTCGATGAACCCTCAGTGGCTTTTACACCTGGTCAGTGGTCGATATAAAGAAAAGAACATCAGATTCGTTTGCCACGTGATTTGATTCAAGCCTACATATTGAGTCGCTTTATCGGTCATTTAGCTGTTTATAATCTGAGTGGAGTTCAGACTCAGTTGCGCTGCACAAAATAACCCACCCATGGGATATGAATGTCTTCAATTTAGTGTAAGCCATTGTCATGTGATTACTCTTAGCTCAGTGATATGCAACTTCTGATTGAATATTTTTGTTGTTATTATCTGAAGCACGACATCAAATAGGCGGTTCTATGTGTGGTTGAATCTTGACAACGTAAAAAAATAACGTTGCGTTTGTTGTCAGACGATTCCAGCAAAATAATGTGGGCTACATCGATATATTTTCGGCGACACGTTCGATCATAAAACGAAATCGAACAACTCTGTTTCATGAGAATATAAGACAAAATGGGAGTCGTTCTATATTAGCTGTCATTTTTCAACTATTCTCTATTATGTCGTACAATGGCCCCAGTTTTTGAAGAATAGTATTTGGAACAAACCAAACTGGAATCCCAGAGTTGGCTGTAGGGTATTTTCGATGAATATCTAACAAATTATTGTTGTGCTATTTTTAAGAGAAAATGTCACGGGAGAGAGGAGCATCGTAAATGTGTATATTTCCACATAGCAGGTCAATTATCGAACACATTTTCAAGTGAAGCGTCTTTCTTGTTTTGCAGATGAACGCGGCAGCAGTGCTGACGGCTATCATATTCTGGGCCATGGCCGCAACCGAGGGTTCAGCACCAAGGACAACGACAACGACGGTTATTATGGTAACCTAGCGTCTATTTATTATGGAGCCTGGTGGTACGGTACAAATCATTATTATAGCATCAGCGGACGGTATTCCGATTACTTTTATCTTAGTTATTTACCTGGTAACGATTATCTCTACTTCAGTGAGATGAAAATACGACCGGTCTAGGACAATATGAACACTTCGGGCAGTATGTTATGTTGAACGTGAACTGAATTATTGTGGATATGGCAAAAAATGTACGCCTGATATACTAAGATTTAATTGTACGAAAAAGGTGATCTGACCGCAATCTTTCGTTCGGAACCAGGAGCAGAAATATGTGTACAGTACCAACGTTTTGTGAACTACATCCGTCTGGGTGGCTAGCAATTGACCTCTCAGTTAGGTTGATAGGCTTGGATACGATATGTGGTATAGATATACAAAAACGCCGTTCTCGAAGAACGAATATGGATCAATACTGTGGAATAAGGAGGAAAGACCATGAATATATAAAGTAGCACCTGGAAACGGGTATTTGGTTGCTTATGGATTGGAAGTAGATGTTGAATAAGATCAATGTATTGTGCAAGGGTGCAGCAAAAATGTCACGCAGGTTTGTCGATTCTGACTCCATGGCTACATGGCGGATCGTTCAAACACTCAATGACATTTCGTCTTTTGTCTGCTATCCGAATTATTGATCGACACTATTCCATCGACAACACACATAATAAACAGTTACATATCATTACTGCATCTATCACATCTCCCTCCCGAAATTCGTCATATCAGCTCAGTCACGTGATACCACTGTCGCCTGGCTGATTATATATCGACTTCTCCACCTTTGGACAATTGCCTGTATTTCGTTTTAGTCGTCGAGCCGATAATCATTGTCACGACATATATTGGACTATAGGGCTCGTGTTGTTTCAACAGACACACAACATACATATAGTATTCCTTCCGAGAACAGCTAGTGACAGTCGCGGTATCCAGTTGAATGAACTCTCTCACTCCATTTTTTCCAGTTTCAGAAGCGGCGCACGTAAGCTGCGTCGCCCGGCTGCCAACAGGCAGCCTTCTAATATTCTACACAGAGCCGTGATTCTTGTTTTTCATTTGTTCCATCGAAAAACTGCAGAGAGCGTGACATTTCAGGGCAGTGGATGATCCCGGGGCGTTAGCCCCACGGTAAGTACACTGAGCTACTTACTGAAAAGTAAGTTGGAAGACTCCCTTCTGTACTTTACCTCCTTTGTTCGAGTAACACTCTTCGATTTCTTCTTACAGCCTGTGTTCAAAATAACCATTCGATTATTCTGTTTCGTTGCACTAGTATATCGTATTAGTCTATTGAACTAGCAGTAACATAGCCTGATAGAATAACAGTTTGGTTGGTTGACTCGTTAAACAGAAAGTCAAGAGGCGTTGTGATTCCTTGACTACATTGACCTCTGACGACATCAGCAATAGGGACCATGTACTATATGTTATGGGGAACCCGTTTTTTTTAAATAGCCTGCTCGGATTAAGCATTCCGGAAGTTGGTGCTAACAATTTCAAACATTGATCTCTGTTGACCTTAATATGAATCATGCATCACTGTTGGGAAACCACATTCAAAGTATAGGCTCAGTTGAGTTATCGTGTTAACAAGCTGACATTTGCCAAAATATCGACTTTCCACAATTTTTTATTTTTCGCCTGAAAATGATCCCGGTCTATACTAAAATATGGTTCCTGTACTCCCCATAATAGAGCTGAATACCAAATTACAGGCTGATCAGACCATGCATTCTGTACTTATGCTCTCAACAAGATTGTCAGAACGTGACTTCAGATTACCTCTGACCTGACCACAAAACAAATCATTGACTCCTAATGGGGAACACACATACCAATTAGGCGTCACATACACACACACACACACGCGCGCGCACACATACATACAAACTGGCATGACTGCATGGTTTCTTCGACTTCGTCAAGGAATCAATGACACTGCCCTGAAACAAAACCAGCACATCACATATATAGACCTACTCAGGGTGATTCGTACCATGTTGTATCATAGTTCTGCATGACTTTTTAGATGGCCATTGGTGACGTTAGGGGGGTTTCCAATCGGTCAGTCGTAATAATTACGTAGCAATGTAAATGGCAGTTTGCTCGGAAGTAGAGGACGGAGGTGGGTGGTGAATAATTTTGCGGATCCATTCCCGATATGGATCGAAGATCGATGACACGTTCCCTATACGTGGTTCCTCCAATGCTAAGAAACCACGTATATGTAAAACTAGGAATTACTTTATTCTAAGTCCTGAATGTTCTCGGCTATACTTGCTGTACATAAATACATGCTGCTCCTCCACAACTATTTCCACTGTGATCGGGCATGTTTTCATGTAATTGAAAGGTTGAAATTCCATTGGCTTTGACCTTGGCACCATCGAAATATTGATTCGAATAATCATCGTAATAATATTTACTTATATAGCGCAACTATAGACCAGAGACATTACTTTGAGCTCTACATGATACTGACGGCCAAGCGAAAGATATGGGTCTTCAGCCTTGCTTTAACGTGTCTGATGCAGCGAGAGAAAGAGTTTCACACCTATGGAGCACTGTTTCGGATCGAAACAGCCCCCTCTCAAAACTATACCTAGGACTCTGGATCGTACGAGCGGAACGGTACCGTTCAACCATGTCATTGGGTACAGGGGAGATTGAATGTTGACGTCAAGAATTGTATACACAATGACACGATGCTCGAACTTAGGCCTCAACCGGATGGGAAGCCAGTACAACGTAGCAAGGCGAAGAAGAGCACTGTCACAGTACGTGTCACGCTTGCGCCTCTCTCGACATGTCTAGCATTTCGAGAATTTGTAAATGATGGTTTTTATCACCATGAAAAGTACCTGAAAGATAATTGCAATAATACAGACGTGGCCAACCATAATAGTTTACAACCATTTTAAAGTTTTGCTGATACCACGTAAATGATAATATCTAGAGGATGTGATGGTAGATCGTTGAGATTCATCTAAGCATAACATTCGACACCCAGATTACGCCCATTTTCATTTGAGACGCAGTGTTGCCAACATAGATTGTTGGCAGTAGGTAAATACATTTAGAGAAATGCATACAACAAATATTTTTCTGTTCGAAGAGAATGCTTCGGGTCCAGGAGGCCACTGTAGGCCCATCAGGAACTTGCTCAAATATCGAGGCAGGGATGTAAGCAATCTCAACCAGCTCCCGGAATTGCCATTGACATTCCTACTGGGTCAGAAATCCAACTACAGTAACTAAATACAGCCAACTGACATATTGCCAACTAACGAGACAGCACTGTGATTACTGAGACTACCAGACATCTGCAAATGTTGGTGGACAACACGTACTTCGCACGTCGCAACTGCAACTACCGCTCAAAGTATCTGGTACTGCCTGGCCACTCTTTTGAACAACATTTCTCAAGTGGCAGATGTTTGTTAAGACGATCTTCACCCCCCCCCTCCACCTCTACCCACTCGAGTATACAGTGTGCTCCTAGAGACGTGAAGTCGTCAGCTATTATTTTATGATATTCTTATTACAGACACCCAAAATGGCCGCCCAATGGGAGGACATGGAGGAACATGTCTTCAGCTGTTCAATCTGCCTGGATAACTTCGAGGACCCAAAGTTGTTACCATGTTTACATAGGTTTTGCAGATGCTGTATCAAGCCGTTAGTAGATGTTGCAACGGATAAAGTCACATGCCCTCTCTGCAAACAAGGATGTGACAAACCGGAGGACGGCGTCGATGGGTTTAAGACTGACTTTCATACCAACAACATCATCGAATACATCCAACTCCGGAAATCCGTCAAAGATGAAGAGGTCCGGACATGTGTCGGCTGCTCCAATGAAGTCAAGGTCGCTGCATTCTGTTTCAAATGTAGGGGGTTCGTCTGCCACAAATGCCACGGTCTTCATGAGAGTAGCGGAATGCTCAAAGATCACATGAAGCATGTGCTGGCCCTGAAGGACATCGACTCCAAAAACCTCACTATAGAGAAGCTTGGGACACTCAAAGAAGCCCCGTTGTGCAGTGAGCATCCCGAGAAGCTGGCGGAAATTTGCTGCGTGGACTGTGGCATCATTCCAATCTGCATGGTTTGCGGTCACCACGAAAAGCACAAAGGTCACACTATTCGAGGTGTCAGTGAATTGGCCAACGAAGAACGGAGGAAAGTCGAGAGCACACTCGAAGCCTTGAAAGAGCAGAACGACAACGTGCATGGTCTCCCACGACAATTGGAGAAGGGAAAGCAAGCCTTGAAGGATGAAATTGCAGCAAAGAAGGACGAAATCCGATCACAATACGAGGAGAAGCTGGATAAGATCAAGATCAAAGAAAAGGAATCAGATGAGGCACTCGCTCTTTCCAGCGCAGCAGTCGAAAGGGAGGCAGAAGTGGCAGTCGTCGACTTGAATGGCCAACGAGAGAAGGAGTTGCATGAAGTGAATGACAGGTACGACAAACTTGTCAGCAAAGTGAAAACCGAGGCACCCCAAAAATGGAAAGTGTCCAAGGAGTCAAAGACAAAGACGATGTTCACCAGTGAACGCAGCTCTCTGAAGAAGGAGCTGGCAGAGTCTTTTGCGTCTCTCACGCTTCAAGGTGAAGAAAATCTAAAGTCATTCAACGAGCTGTCGAATCAGTCTACTCATAGGATCCAGCGGTATGACAATTTCATGTCAATCGTGTCCAGTGTCCTAGCTTCCCGCGATGACTGGACGGACGTCCGCTGCCTCCCCAGCATTAATACATCGAGCCAACCGCTGGTTGAAGACTCAAAGAAGACGTTCCCAGCAGTTGCGTCTCTGTCTAGCGTTACATCCAAAGAATCGACACCAGTTCATGGAACACTCAAGGTAACTGTAAGAATTATATAAACCCTGCTCAATGTACACTCCCTGTTACAAACGATGTCGTAGTAAGTGCACTAAGGAGATGAAAAATTATCCCACCACCCGTGGTTTCAGTCGATCGAACAGAATAGCCACGGGTCTTTGCCAGAACTTTGGAAAAGTGCTACCCTTCGAAAACTTCTTCAGTGCGGGTATATTCATGTCTCATTCCGTCCGCACGGTTAACTTTCTTCAGTTTCTGATCTATCGTATGAAGGCCTCCGCAATGATGAATACCTAATAACTATATATTTTCGGCGTTATCTAGTTATCTTTCAACGATACAGAATATATACAAATAATTACTTGGAATAATATCAACAAAAGTTGAATAGTTTTTTCAAACCATATCAATCAAGTTGTGGTGGAAAACTAATTCCATTGGGTACTTCCCGCATTAATACTTCCCATATCACTCTTAACAGCAGGGCCATAAGTCAAAAGGAAAGAGCTGGGAAGACTTCTCCGGTGAGGAAGGGTATGCTACCTACGTCAAGAGTCACATCCGTGTTGGTATGACCGTCAGATGCAGACAATCGTACGAATGTGTCGAAGAAGGTGACATCGGAAAGGTGATCGAGGTAAGAATTTGATATACAACAAAAGAGTATAAGTATGGCATTCACATCCGTATAGTACTAACGTACAGTAAATGACCCAGAAGTCAAGCATATCAACCAGGTTCAAAATAACAGCTTGATACGTCGTGTGATAATTGAACTCCACTTTGCAATATACTTAGACTTTATTCACCGTTCGCTCTGCCAGTGATGTTTAGCGAACGAGTTGCGATGACAGCAATTGCTCCCTGATGACATTCACGCAGCTAGTTCATGTCATCGGTCCATTGTTTTTAACTTGATAAATTCTGGCTCCATTAAACGTACATATAATACAGTACATAACATGGATTATCCCTCGTTAATGCTAACTGTTCATTTCACCCCAACGTCCACCAACGTCCACTATGTATAACAATATCGTGACCAAAACAGGAATTTCACGCCAATTCGCCTGGAAAGTTGTAACGAGAACCATCATTCGCATTTAAAGCTGAAACAACAGTCTGGTCAGGGTGGACTCGGCGACCTCAACGTCCAGTGTGGGTGGCAGAAACTGCTTGTCAAATACCGGGTGAAGTACGTCCACGTGGAGTTCCTTGAAGCACCAGACATAATCCAGGATGGGGACCTTGTTATGGTGAAGAAAACAGTTGCCACTCCCAAATACAACTGGGGAGGTGTTACTCATGGCAGCGTCGGAATCGTGAATGGTGAGTTAACTTGTATTGATTACTATCATCATCATCAGTATTTTTGATAACCTATGACGTAACCTCTGATGGCAATACATTCTCAAAACTGATCGTTATTAATCACGTCTTCACCATTTCTGATCGTATATATTGCCAATATAGTCGATGGAAAACTCAATATCTCATAATAATAATAATATTGGTAGTTGATTAGTCATAGGATTCATCATTGTGATTATGGTATCTTATTCCCGAACTGGATATAGCAGTAACAGTATACATATATATTTTTATAATAAGTATTAAGTTCCACGCATACTGAGGAGGTACACTGAGGAAG